>JARQOC010000007.1:223276368-223338889 GCA_033576535.1 Allobates femoralis | reverse complement strand
CTAAAATCCTACTCTCCTGTGACTATTACAGTCACCAGACTGGTGTACTTACTACCTTGATACAGGTTAGGGACTAAATCCTACTCTCCTGTGACCATTACATTCACCAGACTGGTGTACTTACTACCCTGATACAGGTTAGGGACTAAAATCCTACTCTCCTGTGACTATTATGGACCTTTTACACGCAGCTACAGGTGACAGGTTTTCCACAGGTAACTTATGGTTGCAGTGAAATCATGGAGACATAGTTCCATTTGTACACAGCACCAAGATAGAACTATGTCTCCATGATTTCACTGCAACCAGTAAGTTACCTGTGGAAAACCTGTCACCTGTAGTGCGTGGTAAAGGGGCCATTACAGTCACCAGACTGGTGTACTTACTACCTTGATACAGGTTAGGGACTAAAATCCTAATCTCGTCGTGACCATTACAGTCACCAGACTGGTGTACTTACTACCTTAATACAGGTTAGGGACTAAAATCCTACTCTCCTGTGACCATTACAGTCACCAGACTGGTGTACTTACTACCTTAATACAGGTTAGGGACTAAAATCCTACTCTCCTGTGACTATTACAGTCACCAGACTGGTGTACTTACTACCTTGATACAGGTTAGGGACTAAAATCCTAATCTCCTGTGACCATTACATTCACCAGACTGGTGTACTTAATACCCTGATACAGGTTAGGGACTAAAATCCTAATCTCCTTGTGACCATTACAGTCACCAGACTGGTGTACTTACTACCTTGATACACGTTAGGGACTAAAATCCCACTCTCCTGTGACCATTACAGTCACCAGACTGTTGTCGCTGTATACAAGCAAAATGCGCAAGGGCGTTGGCAAGGAACAAGGAAGTGAACGTTGATGGTGGTGCAGGCAGAGGCCGAGGTCGTGTGCAAGCACTAATTTCGTAACAAGAAAGGGGCACATCTACTCGCTCACACGTCCTGTCCCAAATTCTTGGGGCCCGCTGCAGTACACCGCTCTTGAACCAAAACTAGTGTCAACAGGTTGTTACTTGGATAGCGGATAATGCTTCAAGTCAGATTGGCACCTCCACAAACACCCTGTCTTCCACACGGTCAAGTGTCAGTAGCCGTGATACTGCACCGCACATTTCCCAACCTGATCCTCCTTCCTACCACCAGGCTGAGTACACGTCCACGGACATTTTGATCCCACACTTGGACACTCGGAAGTCCAGAAGTGTGTACCCATGGGTGAGTGGAGGTACATGGCAAATTCCCATAACAAAATTTAAATTCAGTTGTCATTTGTTGGTGGTGTGGTGAAGTCTGGCCCAATCCAACCCTTGTTCATCTTGATCAGAGTCAGCCTGTCAGCATTTTCAGTTGACAGGCGGGTGCGTTTATCAGTAATGATTCCACCTGCGGCTCTGAAAACACGCTCTGACAAAACGCTAGCGGCAGGGCAGGCCAGGACTTCTAAGGCGTAGAGAGCCAAATTCATGCCACGTGTCCAGCTTGGAGACACAATAATTGTAAGGCACAGAGGAATCTAGCAGTACAGTTGTTTGATCTGCAAGGTACTTCTTCAGCATCTGGCCAAACTTAGCATTTCTTGTGGCACTACCCCGCACCTCAGGGGCTGTGGTACGTGAGGGGCTGAGAAAACTGTCCCACATCGTAAAGACTGTTCCCCTACACCTGTCACACACAACCTTTCCTGGCTTTAGGTTCAGAGGTGTGAGCCAGTGATCTGCCTTCTGTTTCAGAGCTGTCCACACCTCTTCTGCATTGTGGGTTTGTCACCTATGCAGACTAGCTTCAGCACAGCCTGTTGCCGCTTCGCAGAGGCAGTGCTGCAGTGCTTCCAGCTTGGGACTGGTGTGGAGGGTACAGTGGATGAGGATGCGCAGGAGGAGGAGGCTGAAGAGCATGACATTCCGGAGCTGTAGAGTGTCGGTGAAACCCTGACAGAGGTAGGGCTGCTATCCTTGCTGTCGGAAGGACATGTTCCGTCCCACTCTCAGACTGTGTCCCAGCCTCCACAATATTAACCAGTGTTTTGTCAAGGAGATGTAGCTGCCTTGCCCTCAAGCACTTGTCCACGTGTCTGTGGTTAGGTGGACTTTGGCTGAAACAGCGTTGTTTCAGGGCACGTGTGATGCTGTTGGACACGTGGTTATGCAATGCGGGGACGGCACATCTGGAGAAATAGTGGTGGTGGGGACCCTGCGAGTAACGTGGGACAGCAGCCGCCATCAGGTCGCGGAATGCTTCCGTCTCCACCAGCCGGAAAGGCAACATTTCTAGCGCTTTGAGTCGCGAAATGTGATAATTCAGGACTGTGGCATGTGGGGCGTTGGCAGCGTATTTGCGCCTTCGTTCAAAGGTTTGCTGAATGGATAATTGAACGCTGCGCTGGACAAGGACGTGCTTGATGGTGGGGTTATTTGTGCTTGGGCAACTTCAGGTGCAGGTCCGGAGGCTTGTTCGCGGCCAGCATGTACAGGGGATTGGCTCGCACGCACAACACGCGAAGACGTAGCAGTGACATCAGCAAGCACCGCTCCTCGACTCTGTTGTACTTCCCACAAATAGTCGGGTGCTTGGCTGACATGTGCCTGATCATGCTGGTGGTGGTCAGGCTGCTAGTTTTCGTACCCCTGCTGCTGCTGGCATGGCAGGTGTTGCAAATGGCCTTTTTAGAGTAATTGGAGCCAACTTAAAAAACTGCCAGACTCGGGAAAACATTTGCACAGGCACCTTGTGTCGTGTTGTTGTTCCGGGGAACGGTTGCCTGCCTTCAGCCTGCGGACCCGTCCCTGCTTCGTACTGCCTGTTGGGATGCTACGCATCCCTTCCCCTGTGCACTGCTGTCCTCACTTTGCATATCCTCCTGCCAGGTTGGGTCAGCTACTGGATCATCCACCACGTCGTCTTCCTCTTCCTTCGCTAATCGCTGGACTGCTCCTCCTTCTCCTCATGTGCCACCATGATGACCGTTACAATAGTTAGGCTGTTGTTTCAGGTATACCCCCTTGGTAAATTTTTACGCCCATTCTTTTTGAATGGGCATTACAACGACAGGATACCCACTCCTTTTCAATGGGAAAAATGTTTTGAGGCCCTCATGCACGTCTCTATCCAGGGACAATGTGGAGCCTCCCAATTTTTGGCTGCCCTTGCCAAAGGGCTATACTACAATACACCCACTTCAGGTTTACAGGCCCTCCTGCACGTCTCTATCCAGGGACAATGTGGAGCCTCCCAATTTTTAGCTGCCCTGGCCAAAGGGCTATACTACAATACACCCACTTCAGGTTTACAGGCCCTCCTGCACGTCTCTATCCAGGGACAATGTGGAGCCTCCAATTTTTGGCTGCCCTGCCAAATGGCTATACTACAATACACCCCACTTCAGGTTTACAGGCCCTCCTGCACGTCTCTATCCAGGGACAATGTGGAGCCTCCCAATTTGTGGCCTGCCCTGCCAAAGGGCTATACTACAATACACCCACTTCAGGTTTACAGGCCCTCCTGCACGTCATCTATCCAGGGACAATGTGGAGCCTCCCAATTTTTGGGCTGCCCTGCCAAAGGGCTATACTACAATACACCCACTTCAGGTTTACAGGCCCTCCTGCACGTCTCTATCCAGGGACAATGTGGAGCCTCCCAATTTTTGGCTGCCTGGCCAAAGGGCTATACTACAATACACCCACTTCCTTACAATGGGCACTTCAGGTTTACAGGCCCTCATGCACGTCTCTATCCAGGGGCATTGGTGAACCTCCCAATTTTGGACTGCCCTGGCAAAGGAAAATACTACAATAGACCCAGTTCCTCAAAATGGGCACATTATGTGAAGTGGCCTTCATGTACGTCTCTTCTCAGGGACATCGGAGTGCCGCACAATGTTTTCACGTAAAATCTTTCATGTAATCACAAAAAGTAACATACACCAGCTGTATCTCACTCTTGGTATGTGCCCTTAACATTTCCACCTGAATATTCATTTGGTGTCATTTTGGAAGGTTTTCTGGTGACTCCGTAAAATTGGCGTGAAACTCGGACAAGATTGTTCACAGCTGTGACTTTTGAGTGAGAAATGCTTCCAGGGGTCTTCCCCATGGTGTTGCCATGTCATTTGAGCACTCTTCTGAGACTTTTGTAACATTTTTAGGGTTTCTACATGCTGCCAGCAGTCATTTCATAAACATACTCGGGTCTCCATAGGATAACATTGGGCTCGGTACTCGGGCGAGTACACGAGTATCTCGGGATGCTCGGCCCGAGCTTCGAGCATCCGAGCATTTTAGTACTCGCTCATCACTAGTGGCTACGAAGGAGAGCACGCTTCTGAGGGGAACTCAATCCATTAACATTCAAAGACAATATTGAAATCGGCATGGATTAGTAATAAAGCACAATAGAAATACCAATCTCAGGAAAATTAAAAGTACCAAATGGATGCTGTAGTGGAGGGGGGAGAGGGACTGAGGGAGGGGGAGAGGGATAGGGGATATAACAGAGATAAATGAAGCCATACTGGCAGAAGCAAAGGGAGTGGTGGGCCAAACAGGGGCTCAAAGGGAGAAAAGAACTCCAAAAACGGAGAGGGTTCTCACACCGTCAGTGGAGAACCGTGAGCGAGAAAAACACGCTCGACGGGACAGGATTTCCAAGGTAGGAGGAGAGAGTGCGAAGGGACGCAGAAACGATATAGGTAATAGGGAAAGAGAAAAAAAGGGAAAAAGGATAGCAGGAACAATGCAGAAGTAGGGGAAGGAGGGGAGAAGAAAATGAGAGTGAGAGGGAGCGGGAATGAGAGGGAGGAAAGGCGAGAACAGTGAGCGAGGGGGGTAGAGAAAGGGAGCAGGAGTAAGAAGAAACTCGGAAATCAAAGGCAGGCCCAGGAATAAGATCCCAGAGCAAATTGTAACATAAGAGGAAACCTCAGCAGAGTCCAACGCTCAAACGACGCCCCATTCAGTGTCTATTCTTTTCCCTCGGGACACAGCATCGTCGGAGCGTCACGGAGGGCTGCGATTGATCTGGTTGCGTCTTTCTCAGGGAGGAGTTTCCAGTCGGCCAGGAGACGTTCCGCGTGACATGGAGAAGGCAAACATGAGAGGAGTTGTCTCTGCGAACAATTAGCTTCGTCGGGTGACCCCAGATGTACAGAAACTCCTTATCTCTCAGTATGGAGGTATACGGTTTTAAAGGCCCGTCTGAGAGCGAGTTCCAGGAGACAAGTCCGGGAAGACGGCTATGTCGGCAAAACGATCCGAAAGCGAGGACGACTTTCGCAACTCTCGTAGGAAGTCCTCCTTGGTCTCGTAAAAGTGTATCCTCGCTAGAACGTCGCGGGGGAGTTCCGCACGGACGCCCGGAGGCTTCGGAACCCTATGGATCGATTTTGAGGTTGCGTCTGTCCAGTTCAGGGTGGACTTCGGCCAGAAAGTCCTGTAGCAAGGATTGCAAATCTGCAACGCCTCGGAGACGGACATTGTTTCGACGTAGCCGATCTTCCAAATCGCAGTTTTTAGCCTGGGTTTTGCTCATAGCATCCCGCAGCAGGTCATGATCATCCAAGAGGGCGTTGTGCGAGTGAACTAGTTCAGTCATTTTAGTTTCTAAATGGTGTGTGCGAGATCCCAAATCCGACACATCACTCCGCAGATTAGCCACTATTTTCTTAATGTCCTCTTGCATAGAGGAGCGGAACTCATTAAACATATCTCTCATCTGGGAATGAGTTATAGGGGCATCAGGCTGTGGCTGAGACAGGGATGATGCTGGAGCTTGTGTCTCCTGCGAGAAGCACAGCTACACGAGGTGAGGGAGGTGCCATATTAGCAGCAGCTCAAGAGGCCATGGGGCCAGGCTGGCAAAAGTCAGAAACCCTCTTAGGAAGCAGGGCCTGTGCAGGTTTTACCTTCCCCATGCGTGCTAGGAGGTCTCAGGCATTCGGTGGTCCACTCAAAGAGGTCAGACTCCGACTGGAAAATGCTGTAAAGTCTCTGTATTGCTCTGGGATCCGGGAGCTCCTGAATTAAGCAGCTTCTGCCATGAGCTGCTCGGCCACACCACATCAGCGTTTTTTTTTTAAATCGCAGCAGATGCGGTGAAAAAACCGCATCTGCCGCGATTACCGCATAACCGCGACACTTGCGGCACAGTTGCGGCAAGCCCCATAGAATGTCTATGCGGGCTTGCGGCAGGTGCGGCAAGTGCGGTATCGGCACTTGCGACAGGTCCGGCCGCAAAAAAAACGCGGCTGACCGCGGTTTTTTTCGCGGCTGCACCTGCCGCAAGTGCCGAAATCGCATTTGCCGCACCTTCCGCACACTTACCGCAAGCCCCATAGACATTGCATGGGGCTTGCTGCAACTGTGCCGCAAGTATCGCGGTTATGCGGTAATCGCGGCAAATGCGGTTTTTTCACCGCATCTGCTGCGATTTCAAAAGACCGCTGATGTGAAAGGGGCCTTAGTGCTGCAGAAGGTGGGGAGCTCAGCTTTTGATGTCTGGGGGGGGGTGACAGGTTTGCTTGAAATAAAGATTTTTTTTCTGTGGAGTAACAGTCCTTCTTTTTTTGCTATGGATTACATTTCATATACTCACCCATCACTTAGATGTAATTCAGCATATATCTTTTTTAGCACTATGTAAGATTTTAAAGTGGAGAGAAAAAAACAATGTTGAGAAAGTAGTTAGGAGAGATTTTGGTGCAGAATGTTTACTGAAATTCACAACTATAGGACAATTCAAAGAACTTTAACGAATATTAAAGCCAGGCTGTGTTTTTTTTTAATTAAAATAAATCAACCTAGAAGCATACAAATTAAATTGCATGCAAGGTTCATGGACACAGCAATTTTACAAGCATGAAACACTATTTTTCCACCTAAATCTACACTGTGTGCAGAATTATTGGGCAAATTGTATTTTAGAGGATTATTTTTATTATTGATCAACAACTATGTTCTCAATCAACTCAAAAGACTCATAAATATCAAAGCTTAATATTTTTGGAAGTTGGGTGTTTTTTTTTTTAGATTTGGCTATCGTAGGAGGATATCTGTTTGTGCAGGTAACTATTACTGTGCAGAATTATTAGGCAACTTAATAAAAACCAAACATATTCCCATCTCACTTGTATATTTTCACCAGATGAACTAATATAACTGAACAACATTTAGAAATAAACATTTCTGACATGCAAAAACAAAACACAAAAAAATTAGTGACTAGGGATGAGCGAGTCCGAAAAGACTCGGAATCGCAAGACCCCAACGAGTCCGAGTCAAGGACTCGGGACTCGTTGCGAGTCCAGCGAGTCCAATGTTAATGAATAGGGACCCGAGTAATAGCGAATAATGACATTTACAACTCGCTGATGTGTCTCTGAAAGTGTGCGAGTCCAAACTCGCTGGTTTTTCTCTTATTTTGAGGCTTGTAGCCGATGATGCGGGGGAAGCGATTCTCCAGCACACACCATGCTTTAAGGAAACAGGAAGCGAGTCGCGCTGACAGGCGCACACACAGAGCGATCCATTCATCAGTGCAATCATGGCAGCAGGACGTGGCACGGTGAACACACTGCGTCTTATTGCACTTGTGGAGGCTCGTCCATTTCTATGGCTCCCTACAGATCCTGAGTATGGGGATACGACCCTAATTAATACAGCCTGGAGAGAGATCGCCCAAGAGATGTTCCCTGCGTTCCATCGGAGTGACCATGAGGAACAGAGCAATCTAAGTAAGTTAAATGAGTTCACACGTTATATATTGCATTTACTGTATATATACTCGTGTATAAGCCGACCCGTGTATAAGCCGACCCCCTATTTTTGCCCGAAAAACTATGAAAACATATTCACCGCCATCCTGGTATACAGCGGCTATCACTGGTAGACAGCCCCCATCAGAGTATACACCTCCCCCTGCAGAGTATACAGGCCCCAGATGGGTATACATCCCCCCATATTGTGGTATACAGGCAGGGGCGGACTGGCCCAGGTGCCACGGGTCATGCGGCTGCAGGAGCATGAATAATCCGCATGTCCCTGAAGCAGCAGGCGGAAACGGAAGCTCCTGGGCGCGCGATGACGTCATCAGCACGCGGCTGCGTCCGGGAGTGAGCGTCTGTGAGTGGCGTGCGGCTGCGACTGTTAGCGAGCGGCTGTGAGGAGCGCGAGGCTGCGGCTGGGAGCGAGCCATAGGAGAATGCGGGAGCTGCGGTGACTGTGAGGCGGCCGCCAGTCATCACCCTCCCCACCCCCCGTCCTCACCTGTGTCGGGCCGGTGAGGGAGGGTTGCGACCCAAACTGTAGGCTGCCAGTCAGTCCCTGTATACAGGGCCCTCAGTGTGTGTACAGGCCCCCCCAGCAGTGGGTATACAGGGCCCCCAGCAGTGGGTAGACAGTGGCCCAGTGGGTTTACAGGGCCCCCAGCAGTGGGAATACAGGGCCCCCATAGCAGGGTATACAGGACCCTGAATGTGTTATCATGCTCCACCGCATAGTTGCCTATATTTGGATGGGCTCACAACAGTACAATGTAGTTTAATGTCTGATCCTCCTGGCTCTTTCGGCCAAGGGGTTGGGTGTATATAAATAACCACTAATGACCAGAGTCTGGTGCCCGCACTATTACATTCTCTATGCGTTGACATGTGTCCTGCCTCATTTGTGATTGTGGCCACGTGAGCTCAATGTCCGTAATGCTGTTGATGATGTTCCACACTGTCGTGTCACTGTGCCTTGTATACACATTACACACACAAAATGAATAAAATGTTATTGTTGATTTGTACACATACTTTTGTTGTTTCAAATATTACACATCTCTAAACCCGGTTTCAAATCATTTCACAGTTGACCATCTTAAAAAACGGTGGAGGAGCTGCCGGGACCAGCATAAGAAGCAGTACCGTCAGTACTCAGAGAGACAACCGGGAGCCGCTCCATTGCTCAACCACTACCACTTTTATGACCGGCTGTCCTTCCTTCACCCGGTGGCCGCTATGCAAGGTATGTGTCTGCAGCACTGTTGTGTACATTTAGTATTATTTATAAATATATACATTAGTTTCCATTTTGGCTCTGTGGGTAGCAGAGTATACAGGCGGGTCTGAGGTAGCAGAGTATAAAGACGGCTCTGTGGGTAGCAGAGTATACAGGCGGGTCTGTGGGTAGCAGAGTATACAGGCGGGTCTGTGGGTAGCAGAGTATACAGGCGGGTCTGTGGGTAGCAGAGTATACAGGCGGGTCTGAGGTAGCAGAGTATACAGGCGGGTCTGAGGTAGCAGAGTATACAGGCGGGTCTGTGGGTAGCAGAGTATACAGGCGGGTCTGAGGTAGCAGAGTATAAAGACGGCTCTGTGGGTAGCAGAGTATACAGGCGGGTCTGTGGGTAGCAGAGTATACAGGCGGGTCTGTGGGTAGCAGAGTATACAGGCGGGTCTGTGGGTAGCAGAGTATACAGGCGGGTCTGAGGTAGCAGAGTATACAGGCGGGTCTGAGGTAGCAGAGTATACAGGCGGGTCTGTGGGTAGCAGAGTATACAGGCGGGTCTGAGGTAGCAGAGTATAAAGACGGCTCTGTGGGTAGCAGAGTATACAGGCGGGTCTGTGGGTAGCAGAGTATACAGGCGGCTCAGTGGGTAGCAGAGTATATAGGTGATGAGAATAGGGTTAATAGATGGTGCTACAGTGTTGGGGAGTGCTAGAGGGAGCAGAGATCCGATTACTGCCATCATTTCTGACCTTATTAAAGATAGCGGCCCCAGCTAAATGACATCATGGCAAAGGTAAACATGGGGTGTGGTTAGCTGCAGGAGGTTAGTGAGAGGTGTGGGTTGTTTGGCAGAGGGCGTGGTGTGGGCGTGGTGAGCGCGGCTCCAGCGTCAGATACGCTGCGAGCGCGGAACCGCGGCACATCTCCAGGAGCAGAGGACGTGTCCGGTACGTCCGTAGCCCCCGGCCTCCCCGTTGTCCGCACACACAGCCCCGCTGTGACCTCTGCAGTGTCACAGGCCCCGGCGGGGTCTGTCATCTCCTCCTGACACTGACCTCCTCCTGATTTGATTGTCTGTGTTGTCCCCCCCCGCTGTCAGCATCAGTGATCTGCTAAGACCTGTGGGTGCACAGACGGGGGAAGTACAAATGCCAGCATGCCGGGGCGGATTGGGCGCTGTGAGGGGCGCAGGTCTTGCTGTGAGCGGGGGGCGCGAGGCCGCTCGAGAAAACGCTATAGCGGCTGTGTGAGTTAAGCGTCTGCGGCTCGCGAAGGCGCATACGCGTCTCCGCTCGCAGTGACGCTAAGGAGTTTGGGATTAGGCTACAGTGCCGGAATTTCAAACTCCCGATTATATAAATAGATTATATATATATATATTGTATACCTTTCAAACCCCTTCCCTGCTTTATATAGATGATATAAGCTAAAAGTTTTGTGAATTAAGTATGTCAAGTTAAAAGTGAAGTCAGGGGGACTTTTTTTTTTCATGTGAACCATTGGTGTTATTGATCGTCTAGATTAGATGGGATGGGGGGGGGGGGGTGGTAATCAGGGGGTGAAAAAATTATGTATTAGTATGGAATTAGCAAAGAAAGTCACGTATTCCTTTATGTTATGTACAGTTGGTTATTCTTTCATAATAATAACAAATATCTGATTAATAATACACAGATACACAGAGTCTAAAAAAGCGTGCAACTTAATGTTTGACCTATGTTTTTGTTTCCAAATCCCACCCCTTGACTGGGTCCTTCCCTGGAAGGATATCTGGCTAGTCCTGTGTTTGAGACTCCTAACCGAGGCTCCACAGACTTATTTGCATTTTGTTTCCAAATGCAATGCATTCACCAAATTTTTTTTTACTTTACCCACAGAGAAGCTTACTACAGAGGGCGGCGTGCTGTGAACCCTCCACCGCCAAACAGAAGGCGGCGTGGAGAAAACCCACACCACCACCACCACGGCCGGCGACCACACCACCACCACGCCGCCACCAGCACCAACACCACCACCCCCGCCACCAGCACCAGCACACCACCACCGCCGCCACCAGCACCAGCAACACCACCACCGCCGCCACCAGCACCAACACCACCACCGCCGCCACCAGCACCAACCCCAGCTTTGGGGCATGTCCGGCCGCAAGAGGAGGAACCTGGATGCCCACCTCACAGCAGCCATGGTCTGATCCCGGGGTCACCTAATAGACGGCGTGCACAAAGTAATGCTGACTTTGCCCACAGTCTGATACCATTCCTGGATGAAATTCCATTTCACAGGCTACTGCGGGCAAGGTCAGCATTACAGATTGTGCTTGACGCCAGTCGCCCACCAAACCACCCAGGTGAGGTTTTCAATTATTTGGAGGGGTGGCAATTCAGACACTCCAACCTACAAGACAGGCCCACACCCCGGGACAGCCATGTGCCACCCCAGAGGCCTGTACCTACCTTTCCACAATGGCCACCTAACAGGGACCTACCATTTTTCCCCACACCTGCCCAGAGGATCCACCCTCAAGGGTTGCCGGAGGCCATTCATGGGGCCCTTGACCTCTTGCAGGACCAGGGTGATGGTGTCACTTTACTGGCAAGGCCGGAGGATGCGGCAACCTACCAGCAGCTGTAGACCCCTTATTTTTTTGTTTTTTATTTTGTGTTCATGTGCATTGCACAATTTCTTTATGTTATTATTTCTTGTATTTTCCTACTGTTTACAAAGTTGTACCAAAAAAAAAAAAAAAAAAAAAAAAATTCTGACATTTTTACCATTATGGCGGAATAATACCCAGTTTACAAAAACTGCTTTGTGTCTGTCTTTTTTCAGGGAATGGATGTGTAGGTTGTTTTGTGGGTGGGCTTAAAGTCATCATCATTATAATTATTATTTATTTATATAGCACCGATAGGTTCCATGGCGCTTTACATGAGGATAAGGTACACAAGGAGAAGTACAATAAACATAGACAATAAGGTCATAGAGGTACAACAGGAGAGGACCCTGTACGCGTGGGCTCACATTCAACGAGGGGTGGGTGGGGATACAATAGGGTGGGGAAGGTGTCGGTCGTGGGGCGTGTAGCGGGGTGTCATGGCAGGTTGTAGGCCTGTCGGAAGAGGTGAGTCTTTAGGTGTTTCTTGAAGGTTCCCAGGGTAGGCGAGTGAGTGATGAGGTGGGGCAGCGAGTTACAGAGCATGGTTGATGCCCGGGAGAAATCCTGTATGCGGTTGTGGGAAGAGGAGATGAGGGGGGAGTGTCGGAGAAGTTCTTTGGATGAACGCAGGTAGCGTGAGGGATGGTATCGGGAGATCATGTCGGAGATGTATGGTGGGGATAGGTTGTGTAAGGCTTTGAATGTCATGATCAGTGTTTTAAAGTGAGCTCTCTGTGGGGCGGGGACCCAGTGAAGGGCTTGCAGAGGGTGTAGACAGGTGAGTAGCGTGAGGACAGATGGATTAGTCGGGCAGCAGAGTTTAGTATAGATTGGAGAGGTGCAAAGAGAGTTGGCAGGGGGCCTGTGCGAAGGAGGTTCCAGTAGTCAAGGCGGGAGATGATGAGGGCATTAATGAGTGTTTTAGCTGTGTCAGGGTTGAGTAACGAGCAAATTCTTGAAATATTTTTGAGTTGGAGTGACAGGGACTTGGTTAGGAACTAGAGGTGGGGCTTGAAGGAGAGGGATGTGTCAAGGATTACCCCGAGACATTTGGCGTGGAGGACAGGGAGAGAGAGCATCATTAGCAAGTACTTTACGGACCGCATGGAGCATGAAGTCACCTTGGTTACTAAGTGTAAAATCATGACTCCACAGACAAATGTTGCTGACAAATAAACAGTGCCTGTGTTTGGGGGGTTACTTAATGCCTCGCTATGGCAACAAGACTAGGAACACACAATGTGAGAGGCTGGGACATCTACCTGCTACACATCACGTCTACGCGTTTTCTACAGAGCGTACAGTGGGACCTTTCTCCAGGCTCCAGCAGGATGATAGTCCAAGCAATGCCCACGATGCAAGCATAGGCTTGTTGCCTAAAAAAATTAGCTGAAGGGGCTTCATATACATTTTTTTCAGAAAGCAGGGTGCTTGGCCCATACAATAGAATTGCTTGTACTAGGAGCATAGTACATGCAATGCCCACGATGGAGGCATAGGCTTGGTGCCTGGAAAAATTAGCCCAAGGGCTGTTTTGCATTTTGGGTATAAATGCAGGCCTAAGGGCCATGATCAGCTTGTTAGGCTGGGTGTTTCCAAAAATGAGCCCAAGGGGCTGTTTGGCATTTTTCGTGTAAATGCAGGCCTAAGGGCCATGATCAGCTTGTTAGGCTGGGTGTTTCCAAAAATTAGCCCAAGGGGCTGTTTGGCATTTTTAGTGTAAATGCAGGCCTAAGGGCCATGATAAGCCTCTTAGGCTGGGTGTTTCCAAAAATTAGCCCAAGGGGCTGTTTTGCATTTTGGGTATAAATGCAGGCCTAAGGGCCATGTTCAGCTTGTTAGGCTGGGTGTTTCCAAAAATTAGCCCAAGGGGCTGTTTGGCATTTTTCGTGTAAATGCAGGCCTAAGGGCCATGATGAGCTTGTTAGGCTGGGTGTTTCCAAAAATTAGCCCAAGGGGCTGTTTGGCATTTTTAGTGTAAATGCAGGCCTAAGGGCCATGATCAGCTTGTTAGGCTGGGTGTTTCCAAAAATTAGCCCAAGGGGCAGTTTGGCATTTTTCGTGTAAATGCAGGCCTAAGGGCCATGATCAGCTTGTTAGGCTGGGTGTTTCCAAAAATTAGCCCAAGGGGCTGTTTGGCATTTTGGGTATAAATGCAGGCCTAAGGGCCATGATAAGCCTCTTAGGCTGGGTGTCTCCAAAAATTAGCCCAAGGGGCTGTTTTGCATTTTGGGTATAAATGCAGGCCTAAGGGCCATGTTCAGCTTGTTAGGCTGGGTGTTTCCAAAAATTAGCCCAAGGGGCTGTTTGGCATTTTTCGTGTAAATGCAGGCCTAAGGGCCATGATCAGCTTGTTAGGCTGGGTGTTTCCAAAAATTAGCCCAAGGGGCTGTTTGGCATTTTTCGTGTAAATGCAGGCCTAAGGGCCATGATGAGCTTGTTAGGCTGGGTGTTTCCAAAAATTAGCCCAAGGGGCTGTTTGGCATTTTTAGTGTAAATGCAGGCCTAAGGGCCATGATCAGCTTGTTAGGCTGGGTGTTTCCAAAAATTAGCCCAAGGGGCAGTTTGGCATTTTTCGTGTAAATGCAGGCCTAAGGGCCATGATCAGCTTGTTAGGCTGGGTGTTTCCAAAAATTAGCCCAAGGGGCTGTTTGGCATTTTGGGTATAAATGCAGGCCTAAGGGCCATGATAAGCCTCTTAGGCTGGGTGTCTCCAAAAATTAGCCCAAGGGGCTGTTTTGCATTTTGGGTATAAATGCAGGCCTAAGGGCCATGATAAGCCTCTTAGGCTGGGTGTCTCCAAAAATTAGCCCAAGGGGCTGTTTTGCATTTTGGGTATAAATGCAGGCCTAAGGGCCAGGATCAGCTTGTTAGCCAGGGTGGCTCAAAAAATTAGCCCAAGGGGCTTTTAAATGTTTGCTAACAGAAAATAAAGGTTGATTCCTTGTGAAAAGGTGTTGTGATGGTTAATGAAACCGAAGTTAAGGTGTAGTGTTGGTTTAAGATGAAGCAGCCTCATTACCAGGTTGCGGGAACATGGTTACGCAAATCGTTACTGGTCTTGGACATACTGCTTGTACCAAAAAGACACAATATAATACAATGATTAATTATATCATATTGATGTTGAACGTGGCACTTCAGCTCTGAGTACTGTCGTCTTCAGGGCTCAAGAAGTCTTGTGAAATCCAGTTCCTATTAAACTTAATTAGAGTAAGCCTGTCTGCATTCTCTGGAGTAAGACGTGTCCTGGTATCAGTTATGATATCCCCAGCGGCACTGAAAACCCGCTCTGATGTCACACTAGCTGCAGGGCATGCCAGCACCTCCAAGGCATACAACGAGAGCTCGGTCCAAGTGTGGAGCTTGGAGACCCAGTAATTAAACGGGACTGCGGCATCAGTCAGGAAGCAGGTACTGTCACTTAAGTATTCTTGTACCATGTTGGTAAGTTTCTGTCTCCGAGAGATGGTTACTGGTGCAACATGGCGCTGCAGGTTCGATGGCTTATTGAACATAGCCCACTTTGCGGACATCTTTCCACGTCTCTTCTGGACAGCGTGGATGATTGTGCCCCGACCAAAGGCTGCTGTTGCACAGAGTTGCTAACTATGGGCAGAGTGTTGTCTGACGGTGATATTCGAAGCATATTATCCACAAGAACCCTCTTGAAATAGTCAATTGTCAAGCCACGTGGTGACTGAAACAGCAGCGACGTGAATTTATCTTTATAACGTGGGTCCAGAAAGGTGGCCAACCAGTAGAGGTCGTTGTGCAATATGTTAATCACTTGTGGGTCTTCTAGCAGACAAGTCAACATGAAGTGAGCCATGTGTCCTAAGCTGCATAGACTCATGTCTTCAGTGTCCTCAGAACGATGTTCAATACCCATTGTTTCCGTAAAGTCTGTCTCCGCCTCCTCCTCTCCAGGCCACCCATGGTGGACAGACACAAAGCTGGGGTTGTGAGTACCATCTCGGTTGACATCGGCACCAACAAAAAATAAATCCTCTTCATCGTCTTGCTCCTGTTCCTCCTCAGGAGCCATTGTGGCCTGGTCATACTGGCTTTGCTGGCTAGGTACTGCGCTGTTTAAATCTGGCTCCATAGCCATCTGCTGGGCTCTCAATGCTTCATTTTTCTGATTAATGAGGGATTCTTTCAGCAGACACAGCATGGGTACAGTGACACTGATGATGGACTGATCACCGCTCACCAGTTTTGTGCAGTAGTCAAAATTATCAAGAACCTCAGATGTGTCAGCGATCCACACCCACTCCATTGTACTAATATGTCGTGGCTGACTGCCGGTCTGACGGGCATGTTGCAACTGATACTCGGATATTGCCCTCTGCTGCTCATTGATCCTCGATAACATATGGAATGTAGAGTTCCATCGTGTCGGCATGTCACAAATGAGTCTGTGGTTGGGCAAATTCAATTGCTTTTGAAGCAATGAAAGTTTTCCAACCGCTGTTGACGAATGACGAAAATGTGCACAAACTCGACGCACCTTCTCCAGTAGGTCACATAGCTCTGGGTATGTACGCAGGAATTTCTGCACTACTAGATTCAGCACGTGAGCCATGCAAGGCACGTGCACAAGGTTTCCGAGCTTAAGTGCAGCCACTAGGTTACGACCATTGTCGCTCACCACGAGACCGGTCTGGAGTTGGAGTGGGGATAGCCACTCATCTGTCTGTTGCTTCAGACCTTTCAACAGCTCTACTGCAGTGTGCGGTGTGTGACCTAAACAGATCAGCTTCAGCAGAGCCTGTTGGCGTCTTGCTGAAGCACTGCAGCAAACCTCCCAACTTGGCCGTGATGTTGAGGGCAATTGAGGATTGGTCGAGGAAGCGGAAGATGGGGTAGTGGACATATAGGATGATGCAGAGACCCTGAATGAGGTTGTGCCAGCTATCCGTGGCGTGGGTAGGATGTTTGATGTAACACTAACATCGTTTGGCACACTCTCCACAACGTTGATCCAATGCGCGGTGAGCGAGATGTACCGGCCCTGTCCTGAACTGCTTGTCCACGTGTCCGTAGTAAGGTGTACTTTCCCGGTTACAGCGTTGGTGAGGGCACGCTTGAGGTTGTTAATGACATGCTCATGTAACGCGGGGACGGCACAACGTGAAAAGTAGTGGCGGCTTGGAACCGAGTAGCGTGGTACTGCCACAGCCAAAAGCTCACGGAAAGAGTCGGTACCCACAAGCCTAAACGGCAACATCTCGACTGCTAACAACTTAGCTATCTGGGCATTTATTTTTTTGGCTAATGGGTGGGAAGAGTGGTATTTCTGCTTCCTTTCGTACAGCTGTGTCACTGATAACTGTAAGGATGTTGCTGACCGAGAACTGTCTGCACTCGTGTTCAGTCTCTCTGCAACCGCTGCTTGTGATGAGTACATATCAGCTGGACCAGCTTCAGCAACACTTGATTGTGACGGACGTATCTGAGTTACCGTCGCAGTCTTTGGGTCAGATGACACTGTTGTGGAAGGCTGCACTTTTGACCACTGAATAGGGTGCTGACCAGCCATGTGCTTCCGCATACTGCTGGTGCTCTGGTTTCCTTTCCCGTGGCCTCTGCTTAGCCTTGCATGGCAGATGGTACAGATGACCACATTTTCTTGAGAAGGCCCATCTTTAAAAAATTTCCACACAGTGGCTGACCGACCTCTAGGCTTGACTGTACTCCCTGAGGGATTACTGAGTCCCACATTTGAGACATTTTGTCCAACAGTTGACAAATTTTGAGCCACAGTGGACACATTTTGGGCAACAGTGGTGACTCTTTCAGTTCTGGTGGGAGGAGTAGGCCTTGGTGCCTTTGTTGGTGGGACATACACACTTTCTTCCTCCGTGCTGCTCTGCTGGCTCTGCATCGCAACATTCCACGTGGGATCAGTTGTCTCATCATCAACCCCTTCCTCTTCTAAATCTTCCCGATAACAAGATAGATTTTGCTCCCCAGATGACAAGTGTGTCACTGTCTCATCATCATCATCCTCCAACTCCTGAGACGGTCTAAGACTTTGCTGAAAGACACGTTCATGTGGCCGGGGTGTCTCTAAAACTTGTCCATGATTGGACAATTCTTCATCAAGTATCTCATCTACTACGGAGTCTGGCAAACCGGATTCATGTAAAGGATTATATGTACCAAATAAGTCATCTGAGTGACCCATGTCTGTGTCAACATTTTCATGGGGCTGCTGTTGGTCTGAGGAACTGTGAAGAGGTTGTGGATTAGATGACCCAGCATGGTATGTACCAACAGTAGACACAGTGCTCAAGGAACCTTGAGTTCTGCAAGAACCTGTTGTTGAGGTCTTGTCTGCCAGCCAAGACGTTAGATGCTGTTCGTCTTCCGGCCTCAATACTCGTTTACTTTCCTGACGGGGAAAGTTAGACAGGAGGAACGATCGATCAATCCTCGTCTGTCTGCCCGAACTGGTGGATAGTTGGCCACGACTACCAATGCCTGTACCTCGTCCCTGTCCCTTAGCAAGACTTTTTTTGGGATTTGGTTTTTTGTGTGACATTTTATAATTTCTGGTGGCTTTCTGGGGGCTTGTAAAACAAGTAGCAGGTACTATTTCGTGAAAGGTACACACTAGAGGCTAAGATATTTTAACAGAGATGGAAGGTACCGTGCGAGCTGCAGGCAGGACACCGTACAGCAACGCACTGGCACAGGAAAAAATTGTTTAGTACGCAGAACCAGGCACCGTTAGGCTGCGGTGCTGGCTGCGTGCAAGTTTACAAGTACCGTGCGAGCTGCAGGCAGGACACCGTACAGCAACGCACTGGCACAGGAAAAAATTGTTTAGTACGCAGCACCAGGCACCGTTAGGCTGCGGTGCTGGCTGCGTGCAAGTTTACAAGTACCGTGCGAGCTGCAGGCAGGACACCGTACAGCAACGCACTGGCACAGGAAAAAATTGTTTAGTACGCAGAACCAGGCACCGTTAGGCTGCGGTGCTGGCTGCGTGCAAGTTTACAAGTACCGTGCGAGCTGCAGGCAGGACACCGTACAGCAACGCACTGGCACAGGAAAAAATTGTTTACTACGCAGAACCAGGCACTGTTAGGCTGCGGTGCTGGCTGCGTGCAAGTTTACAAGTACCGTGCGAGCTGCAGGCAGGACACCGTACTGCAACGCACTGGCACAGGAAAAAATTGTTTACTACGCAGAACCAGGCACTGTTAGGCTGCGGTGCTGGCTGCGTGCTAGTTTACAAGTACCGTGCGAGCTGCAGGCAGGACACCGTACAGCAACGCACTGGCACAGGAAAAAATTGTTTAGTACGCAGAACCAGGCACCGTTAGGCTGCGGTGCTGGCTGCGTGCAAGTTTACAAGTACCGTGCGAGCTGCAGGCAGGACACCGTACAGCAACGCACTGGCACAGGAAAAAATTGTTTAGTACGCAGAACCAGGCACTGTTAGGCTGCGGTGCTGGCTGCGTGCAAGTTTACAAGTACCGTGCGAGCTGCAGGCAGGACACCGTACAGCAACGCACTGGCACAGGAAAAAATTGTTTAGTACGCAGAACCAGGCACCGTTAGGCTGCGGTGCTGGCTGCGTGCAAGTTTACAAGTACCGTGCGAGCTGCAGGCAGGACACCGTACAGCAACGCACTGGCACAGGAAAAAATTGTTTAGTACGCAGAACCAGGCACCGTTAGGCTGCGGTGCTGGCTGCGTGCAAGTTTACAAGTACCGTGCGAGCTGCAGGCAGGACACCGTACAGCAACGCACTGGCACAGGAAAAAATTGTTTAGTACGCAGCACCAGGCACCGTTAGGCTGCGGTGCTGGCTGCGTGCAAGTTTACAAGTACCGTGCGAGCTGCAGGCAGGACACCGTACAGCAACGCACTGGCACAGGAAAAAATTGTTTAGTACGCAGAACCAGGCACCGTTAGGCTGCGGTGCTGGCTGCGTGCAAGTTTACAAGTACCGTGCGAGCTGCAGGCAGGACACCGTACAGCAACGCACTGGCACAGGAAAAAATTGTTTACTACGCAGAACCAGGCACTGTTAGGCTGCGGTGCTGGCTGCGTGCAAGTTTACAAGTACCGTGCGAGCTGCAGGCAGGACACCGTACAGCAACGCACTGGCACAGGAAAAAATTGTTTACTACGCAGAACCAGGCACTGTTAGGCTGCGGTGCTGGCTGCGTGCTAGTTTACAAGTACCGTGCGAGCTGCAGGCAGGACACCGTACAGCAACGCACTGGCACAGGAAAAAATTGTTTAGTACGCAGAACCAGGCACCGTTAGGCTGCGGTGCTGGCTGCGTGCAAGTTTACAAGTACCGTGCGAGCTGCAGGCAGGACACCGTACAGCAACGCACTGGCACAGGAAAAAATTGTTTAGTACGCAGAACCAGGCACTGTTAGGCTGCGGTGCTGGCTGCGTGCAAGTTTACAAGTACCGTGCGAACTGCAGGCAGGACACCGTACAGCAACGCACTGGCACAGGAAAAAATTGTTTAGTACGCAGAACCAGGCACCGTTAGGCTGCGGTGCTGGCTGCGTGCAAGTTTACAAGTACCGTGCGAGCTGCAGGCAGGACACCGTACAGCAACGCACTGGCACAGGAAATTTTTTGTGGAAAAATGGCACCAAAATTATTTGGTAGACTAGTGCCAAAAATCAGAAAAAGCTTAGGATTACAGCTCTGCGGAAAGCTGGGTGAACTAAGCTCTGAGGATGGTGCTGGATTCACTGTAAGGCTGCTCCTATCTCCCCTTCCTTACAGTCCTGTACAGCAATCCTCCGTCCTGGTAGTTCTGAAAAGAACTTTTGGGTTATGTGTGAGGAATCTTGACTCCTACACTCCGTCCTGTTAGTTCTGAAAAGAACTTTTGGGTTATATGTGAATCCTACACTGCCTAACTGTCCCTAGATCTGCTCCAAGTCTCCCTACACTAGGTCAGCTCTTCTCAGGAATGTGCCCAAAATGGCGGGGGCAAGCCTTATATACTGCCTTGCCTGTCATAGATGACATAGGCATCACGATGGACAGCAGCCAATCATAGTCCTGACACAACCAAAGCTGCTATGGCATTACTGACTATGATTGGCTGTCTTCACAAGTTTTCTGACCTAACACGCAATGCTGACTAGTAACATAAAAGATTCTGGATTCGCGAGTCCCGAATAGAGAATACAGGACTCGGAATCGCAGACTCGCTAGGATTCGGACTCGTAGACTCGCTCAGACTCGCTGCTGTTTGGGAGATTCAAGCTATATAGCGATGTGATAGAGCGAGTCTAGCGAGTCTAGCGAGTGAGATAAAATAAACTCTGACAAAACATTGACTTGCATTGGACTCGTTACTGAGCGAGTATTCGCTAAAAGACTCGCCGATTACCGAGTCCAGCGAGTCCCTTAAGAATCGCCGAGTAACGAGTCCTAGCGAGTAGACTCGCTCATCCCTATTAGTGACCAATATTGCCACCTTTCTTTATGATGACACTCTACAACATTCCATCCATAGATTCTGTCAGTTGCTTGATCTGTTTACGATCAACATTGCGTGCAACAGCCACCACAGCCTCCCACTGTTCCGAGAGGTGTACTGTTTTCCCTCCCTGTAGATCTCACATTTTAGGAGGGACCACAGGTTCTCTATGGGGTTCAGATCAGGTGAAAAAGGGGGCCATGTCATTATTTTTTCTTCTTTTAGACCTTTACTGGCCAGCCACGCTGTGGAGTAGTTGGATGCATGTGATGGAGCATTGTCCATGAAAATCATGGGGATAGGTGAAAATATGTGTAAGTGGGTTAAGAACTGGCTTAGTGATAGGAAACAAAGGGTGGTTATTAATGGAACACACTCAGAATGGGTCACAGTTAACAGTGGGGTACCACAGGGGTCAGTGTTGGGCCCGCTTCTATTTAATATATTTATTAATGACCTTGTAGGGGGCATACAGAGTAGAATCTCAATATTTGCAGATGACACTAAACTCTGCAGGGTAATCAATACAGAGGAGGACAATTTTATATTACAGGAGGATTTATGTAAACTAGAAGCTTGGGCTGCTAAATGGCAAATGCGCTTTAATGGGGATAAATGTAAAGTCATGCACTTGGGCAGAGGAAACAAAGGGTATAATTATGTGCTTCATTATAAAACACTGGGCAAAACTATCACTGAAAAAGACCTGGGTGTATGGGTAGATGACAAACTCACATTTAGTGGCCAGTGTCAGGCAGCTGCTGCAAAGGCAAATAAAATAATGGGATGTATTAAAAGAGGCATAGATGCTCATGAGGAGAACATAATTTTACCTCTATACAAGTCACTAGTGCGACCACACTTAGAATACTGTGTACAATTCTGGTCTCCGGTGTATAAGAAAGACATAGCTGAACTAGAGCGGGTCCAGAGAAGAGCGACAAAAGTTATTAGAGGACTAAGGGTCTGCAATACCAAGACAGGTTATTAAACTTGGGGTTATTTAGCTTGGAAAAACGAAGGCTTAGGGGTGATCTTATAATAATGTACAAATATATGAGGGGGCAGTACAGAGACCTTTCTAATGATCTCTTTACTCTTAGGCCTGAGACTGGGACAAGGGGGCATCCTCTACGTCTGGAGGGAAGAAGGTTTAATCATAATCACAGACGCGGATTCTTTACTGTAAGAGCAGTGACACTATGGAACTCTCTGCCACATGATGTTGTAATGAGTGAGTCACTACTAACATTTAAGAGGGGCCTGGATGCCTTTCTTGAAAACTATAATATTACCAGTTATACATACTAGATTCTTTGATAGGGCGTTGATCCAGGGAATTAGTCTGATTGCCGTATCTGGAGTCAGGAAGGAATTTTTTCCCCCAATGTGGAGATTAGTGTTGCCACATGGGGTTTTTTTTGCCTTCCTCTGGATCAACATGTTAGGCTATGGGTTGAACTAGATGGACTTAAAGTCTTCCTTCAACCTTAAAAACTATGTTACTATGTTACTATGATACTGACTTCTTCCTGTACCACCGCTTGAAGAAGTTGTTTTCCAGAAGCTGGCAGGAGTTGAGCTTCACTCCATCCTCAACCTGAAAAGGACGCACAAGTTCATCTTTGATGATACCAGCCCATATCAGTACCTCACATCCACCTTGCTGGCATCTGAGTCAGAGTGGAGCCCTCTGTCCTTTACTGATCCAGCCACTGGCCCATCCATCTGGCCAATCAAGAGTCACTCTCATATCATCAGTCCATAAAACCTTTGAAAAATCAGTCTTAAGATATTTCCTGGCCCAGTCTTGACGTTTCATCTTATGTTTCTTGTTTAAAGGTGGTCATTTTTCAGCCTTCCTTACCTTTTTCCATGTCCCTGAGTATGGCAGACCTTGTGCTTTTTGATACTCCATTAACACCGCAGCTCTGAAATATGGCAAAACTGGTGGCAAATGGCATCTTGGCAGCTTCACGCTTAATGTTACTCAATTCATGGGCAGTTATTTTGCGCCTTTTTTGCCCAACACGCTTCTTGTGACCCTGTTGGCTATTTATCATGAAACGCCTGATTGTTTGGTGATCACGCTTCAAAAGTTTGGCAATTTCAAGACTGCTGCATCCCTCTGCAAGGCATCTCACAATTTTGGACTTTTCAGAGCCCGTCAAATCTCTCTTCTGACCCATTTTGCCTAAGGGAAGGCATTTGCCTAATAATTAAGTACACCTTATATACAGTGTTGGCCAAAAGTATTGACACCCCTGCAATTCTGTCAGATAATACTCAGTTTCTTCCTGAAAATGATTGCAATCACAAATTCTTTGGTATTATTATCTTCATTTAATGTGTTTTCAATGAAAAAAACACAAAAATAATTGTCCTAAAGCCAAATTGGATATAGTTCCACACTAAAAATAAAAAAAGGTGTGGACAAAAGTATTGGCACTGTAAGAAAAATCATGTGATGCTTCTCTAATTTGTGTAATTGACAGCACCTGTAACTTACCTGTGGCACCTAACAGGTGTTGGCAATAACTAAATCACACTTGCAACCAGTTGACATGGATTAAAGTTGACTCAACCTCTGTCCTGTGTCCCTGTCTGTACCACATTGAGCATGGAGAAAAAAAAGAAGACTAAAGAACTGTCTGAGGACTTGAGAAACCAAATTGTGAGGAAGCATGAGCAATGTCAAGGCTACAAGTCCATCTCCAAAGACCTGAATGTTCCTGTGTCTACCGTGCGCAGTGTCATCAAGAAGTGTAAAGCCCATGGCACTGTGGCTAACCTCCCTAGATGTGGACGGAAAAGAAAAATTGATGAGAGATTTCAACGCAAGATTGTGCGGATGGTGGATAAAGAATCTCGACTAACATCCAAACAAGTTCAAGCTGCCCTGCAGTCCGAGGGTGTAACAGTGTCAACCCGTACTATCCGTCGGCGTCTGAATGAAAAGGAACTGTATGGCAGGAGACCCAGGAAGACCCCAGTTCTTACCCTGAGACATAAAAAAGCCAGGCTGGAGTTTGCCAAAACTTACCTGAGAAAGCCTAAAACGTTTTGGAAGAATGTTCTCTCTTTTTGGGCAAAGGCATCAAAAAAGAGGCATTCAAAGAAAAGAACATGGTCCCTACAGTCAAACATGGCGGAGGTTCCCTGATGTTTTGGGATTGCTTTGCTGCCTCTGGCACTGGACTGCTTGACCATGTGCATGGCATTATGAAGTCTGAAGACTACCAACAAATTTTGCAGCATAATGTAGGGCCCAGTGTGAGAAAGCTGGGTCTCCCTCAAAGGTTATGGGTCTTCCAGCAGGAGAATGACCCAAAACACACTTCAAAAAGCACTAGAAAATGGTTTGAGAGAAAGCACTGGAGACGTCTAAGATGGCCAGCAATGAGTCTAGACCTGAATCCCATAAAACACCTGTGGAGAGATCTAAAAATGGCAGTTTGGAGAAGGCACCCTTCAAATATCAGGGACCTGGAGCAGTTTGCCAAAGAAGAATGGTCTAAAATTCTAGCAGAGCATTGTAAGAAACTCATTGATGGTTACCGGAAGCGGTTGATCGCAGTTATTTTGGCTAAAGGTTGTGCAACCAAGTATTAGGCTGAGGGTGCCAATACTTTTGTCTGGCCCATTCTTGGAGTTTTGTGTGAAATGATCAATGTTTTGATTTTTGCTTCATTCTCTTTTGTGTTTTTTCATTGAAGACAAATTAAATGAAGATAATAATACCAAAGAATTTGTGATTGCAATCATTTTCAGGAAGAAACTGAGTATTATCTGACAGAATTGCAGGGGTGTCAATAATTTTGGCCAACACTGTAGGTTGTCATTACACCACACTCCTCCTCATTAGGGGGCCGTCACACGGAACGATATCTTGCCCGATATCGTTTAAGCGATCTCCTTTTTGATCGCTTAAGCGATATCGGGCAAGATATCGTTGCATGTAATCAAGCGATTTACGATGGTAAATCGCTTGATCGTGACATCGCTGATCTGAGGTTCGGTTCTCAGATCTAGCGATGAACGATGCAACGATCTGCATCATCGTGGTGTATGACACCACGATGATCCATCTCCCAGCGACCGCGCCTATGCTGGGAGATGGTAACTATGGTACACGTCGGGTAACTAAGCGACGCGCGGCGCCTAGTTACCCGATGTGTACCATAGTAACGAGCGAGATCGCTGCTCCACATCGCTGGTGAGTCTGTCTGTGTGACATCTCACCAGCGATGTGAGCGATATTGTAAGCGATTGCGCGTGCACGTGATCGCTTACAATATCGCTAAAGATATCTCACCGTGTGACGGCCCGCCTTACAGAGATGCACATCACCTGATTTACTTAATTGGTAGTTGGCTCTCAAGACTATACAGCTTGGAGTAGGACAACATGTATAAAAAGTATCATGTGGTAAAAATACTAATTTGCCTAATAATTCTACACACAGTGTAAGTCATTAAAATAAGAATACCTATAGCATAACATATGATTAAGCAATTTTTTTTACTCCAGGACTTTCAGAATTTCCTTTGTATTGCACAGAGGGGATTAATTATTGTTAATACCTTAAAAATTGCTACAGGTGTTCTCTCTATAGGATCTCCACAAATCTCAGATCATAAGTACTGTACCATGGTGTTTACTCTACTGTCACAGAGTAAATAAACGACCCCCCAGCTATTTGCTTTGCGATATTGGTGTATTCCCTTTAGGCTTAATGCATCTGTAGTTGAATATTCAATTTCTAAAAAAAAAAAATGGTTGTAACATGTAAACTGTTAAAAGAAAATTAGTGCTTGATACTCTTCTAATTGCTAATATGGGTTAATTTTAAAAGAAAGGAAATTCATATTTGTCTTTCTCTTATATAATTTAATCAAAATGAGTAATCCCATTAACTTCAACAAGACATTTAATTGCTGTTTGTCAAAATGCCATCTGTAATTAGAGTTACAGATATCTAAAATGTTATCTTGCTCTTTATAATCAGTAAGACATGACTCAGGAGAAGAAGCAATTTGAATATTTACTGTTTTTTTCCATAACTACCGTATATACTCGTGTATAAGCCGAGTTTTTCAGCACAAAAATTGTGCTGAAAAGTGCCCCCCTCGGCTTATACACGAGTCACTATACAGCTGAGTGGGGGGGGGCCGGTGTCCGGGGGCTGGAGGAGGCAGGGGGAGGCTGCACTATGAGCGGCCGGTCACGTGGGGCCGCTCATTAGTGCAATGCAATATGCACGGCATCCCCCTGTCCATCAGCGGCAGGGGGAGCCGTGCATATTACATTGCTCTCCCCCAGTAGTTTATACAGGCCCCCCGATCCCCCCCCCCCCGTAGTTTATACAGGCCCCCCGATCCCCCCCGCCCCGTAGTATATACAGGCCCCCCGTAGTTTATACAGGCCCCCCGATTACCCACCCCCGTAGTTTATGCAGGCCACCCGATCCCCCCCCCCCGTAGTATATACAGGCCCCCCGATTCCCACCCTCCCTGTAGTATATACAGGCCCCCCGCGCTCTATATACAGGCCCCCGGTTGCAGCCACAGACCTGTAAGAGAATCGCTTTCATACTTACCCTCCTCGCTGTTACCCGCGCTCCTCCGGTCTCCTTCCCGCTTGTACCCGGCGCGTCCACAATGACGTCATTGTGGATGCGCCGGGAAGAAGCTGGAAGGAGACGAGGACGCGCGATGACAGTGAGGAGGGTAAGTATGAAAGCGATTCTCTTACAGGTCTGTGGCTGCAACCGGGGGCCTGTATATAGAGCGCGGGGGGCCTGTATATACTACAGGGAGGGTGGGAATCGGGGGGCCTGTATATACTACGGGGGGGGGGATCGGGTGGCCTGCATAAACTACGGGGGTGGGTAATCGGGGGCCTGTATATACCACACTGCAGGGGGCTGCTGCCTGTATATACCACACTGCTGGGGGCTGCTGCCTGTATATACCACACTGCTGGGGGCTGCTGCCTGTATATACCTCACTGCTGGGGGCTGCTGCCTGTATATACCACACTGCTGGGGGCTGCTGTATACCACACTGCTGGGGGCTGCTGCCTGTATATACCACACTGCTGGGGGCTGCTGTATACCACACTGCTGGGGAGGCTGCTGTATACCACACTGCTGGGGGCTGCTGCCTGTATATACCTCACTGCTGGGGGCTGCTGCCTGTATATACCACATGCTGGGGGCTGCTGCCTGTATATACCACACTGCTGGGGGCTGCTGTATACCACACTGCTGGGGAGGCTGCTGTATACCACACTGCTGGGGGCTGCTGCCTGTATATACCTCACTGCTGGGGGCTGCTGCCTGTATATACCACACTGCTGGGGGCTGCTGCCTGTATATACCACACTGCTGGGGGCTGCTGCCTGTATATACCACACTGCTGGGGGCTGCTGCCTGTATATACCTCACTGCTGGGGGTTGCTGCCTGTATATACCACACTGCTGGGGGCTGCTGCCTGTATATACCACACTGCTGGGGGCTGCTGCCTGTATATACCTCACTGCTGGGGGCTGCTGCCTGTATATACCACACTGCTGGGGGCTGCTGCCTGTATATACCACACTGCTGGGGGCTGCTGCCTGTATATACCACACTGCTGGGGGCTGCTGCCTGTATATACCACACTGCTGGGGGCTGCTGCCTGTATATACCTCACTGCTGGGGGCTGCTGCCTGTATATACCTCACTGCTGGGGGCTGCTGCCTGTATATACCACACTGCTGGGGGCTGCTGCCTGTATATACCACACTGCTGGGGGCTGTATACCTGTGCTGGAGTCCACCCTCGGCTTATACACGAGTCAATAGGTTTTCCCAGGTTTTGGGGGCAAAAGTAGGGGGGTCGGCTTATACACGGGTCGGCTTATACACGAGTATATACGGTAATTTTAAAGAACATGAAGTTTTCAGCACATTAAGTAAACTCATGAATAATGTTTCACCAAGGAATTCTATTAGTTGAGTTTAGATCATTTTTACTGTTTATCATAAGCTGAAAAAAATATTGTAAATGTGTAATTGTTGCTTCAGAGGAAGTTTCAGAACCAGGTCTGTCTCGGCCTTTAGGTTCACCATTCTCCTACCTCCTTCCACTACACAGAAGGTTATGAGCACCAACTGCATTTACTATCTCAGTAAAGTGATAATCTGTAGTAACTAAATTATTATTGTTATTACTAGATGGTGTATTCTAGACTATGTATGTAGTTTATTTTTGAAGATTTAAGAATAATGCAAAGCGAAGCTGGGTTTAAATCCTGCGCCAATATCGCTGATTACTGGCAACCTGGCAACCGGCCGGGCACAACCAATCAACGAAGCGTGGTTGAAATCCTGCGCCAATTTGCGGGTGGACTGTCCCTGTTGCTGATTGGTTGTGGGCGGCTGGCCTGACCGATCAGCAATGCAGGATTTGCGTCACAGACAAACAGACAGAAGTAGACAATTATATAGTAGATACCTACAGCAGTACCGGTGTGCAGCAGTGCTAGTGTGCAGCGGTGCCAAAGTCCAGGAGGGACAGTGGGTGGGTGCGGTCAGGAGGGGGCCGGGGGACAGCGGCTGGGTGCGGGCAGGAGGGGGCCGAGGAACAGAGGGCAGGAGGGGGTCGGGTAGGAGCAGCCGGGTGAGGGCAGGAGGGGGCTGGGGAACAGCGGCCGAATGCGAGCAGGAGCGGGCAGGGGGGGCCCTCCTGCCCGCACTCGGCCGCTGTTCTCCGGGCCCCTCCTGCCCGCAGCAGAGTGCTTAGCAGAGTATACGGCGGCTCAGTGAATAGCAGAGTATATGGGGGCTCAGTGGTTAGCAGACTTTACGGCGGCTCAGTGGTTAGCAGAGTATATGGGGGCTCAGTGGTTAGCACAGTATACGCTGGCTCAGTAGTTAGCACTGTATACAGAGCCTCAGTGGTTAGCACTCTATAGTTGCTCAGTGGTTGGCACTGTATATGGTGGCTCAATAATTAGAACAGTAATGTGGCTCAGTGGTTAGCACTGTATATGGTGACTCAGTGATTAGCACTCTATGGTGGCTCAGTGGTTGGCACTGTATATGGTGGCTCAGTGATTAGCACAGTATGGTGGCTCAGTGGTTAGTACAGCATGTTGGCTCAGTGGTTAGCACTGTATTAGTGGCTCAGTGGTTAGCACAGTATGGTGGCTCAGTGGCTAACACAGTATGGTGGCTCAGTGGCTAGCACTGTATATGGTGGCTCAGTGGTTAGCACAGTATGGTGGCTCAGTGGTTAGCACTGTATATGGTGGCTCAGTGGTTAGCACTGTATATGGTGGCTCAGTGGTTAGCACAGTATGGTGGCTCAATGGTTAGCACTGTATGGTGGCTCAGTGGTTAGCTTACAAGAAGAAATTTCCAGCACCAAACAAATCTTCAAATATTCGGTATCTTTATTGGTGCATCATAAATAAAATAACATTCTGAAGGACGCAGCCCCCTCCTAAACGCCGGCGTTTAGGAAGAGACTGCGTCCCCCAGAATGTTGTTTTATTTATGATGCACCAATAAAGATACCGAAAATTTGAAGATTGGTCTGGTGCTGGAAATTTCTTCTTGTAATTCACTTCTGGATAGCAAATATCCTTCTGACACCAAACAGCTCCAGTGATTCAGTGAAGCAACATTCCCATCCCTTCCTCTACATCAGTGGTTAGCACTTCACGGTGGCTCAGTGGTTAGCACAGTATGGTGGCTCAGAGGTTAGCATTGTACGGTGGCTCAGTGGTCAGCACTGCGTGGTGGCTCAGTGTTTAGCAAAGTAAGGTGGCTCAGAGGTTAGCATTGTACGGTGGCTCAGTGGTCAGCACTGCTGGTGGCTCAGTGTTTAGCAAAGTAAGGTGGCTCAGTGTTAGCACAGTATATGTTTGCTCATGTGTTAGCACAGTATGGTGGTTCAGTGGCTAGCACAGTATGATGGCTCAGTGGTTGGCACTGTATGGAGGCTCAGTGGTTTGCAAAGTATGGTGGCTCAGTGGATAGGACAGTATATGTTTGCTCAGTGGTTAGCACTGTACGGTGGCTCAGTGTTTAGCACAGTATGGTGGCTCAGTGGCTACCACAGTATGGTGGCTCAGTGGTTGGCACTGTATATGGTGGCTCAGTGGTTAGCACTGTATGGTGGCTCAGTGGTTAGCACTGCATGGTGGCTCAGTGGTTAGCACAGTATGGTGGCTCAGTGATTAGCACTGTACAGTGGCTCAGTGGTTAGCACTGCACGGTGGCTCAGTGTTTAGCACAGTATGGTGGCTCAGTGGCTACCACAGTATGGTGGCTCAGTGGTTGGCACTGTATATGGTGGCTCAGTGGTTAGCACAGTATGGTGGCTCAGTGTTTAGCACAGTATGGTGGCTCAGTGGCTACCACAGTATGGTGGCTCAGTGGTTAGCACAGTATGGTGGCTCAGTGGCTAGCACTGTATGGTGGCTCAGTGTTTAGCACAGTATGGTGGCTCAGTGGTTAGCACTATATGGAGGCTCAGTGGTTAGCACGGCATGGGGGGTCAGTGGTTAGCACTGTATAAGGCGGCTCAGTGGTTAGCACTGTACACAGTGACTCAGTGATTAGCACTCTATGGTGGCTGAGTGGTTAGCACTGTATATGGTGGATGAGTGGTTAGCACAGTAAACGCTGGCTCTGTGGTTAGCACAGAAAATGCTGGCTCAGTGATTAGCACTGTATACGGTGACTCAGTGGTTAACACTTTATGGTGGCTCAGTGGTTGGCAGTGTATATGGTGGCTCAGTGGTTAGCACAGTATGGTGGCTCAATGGTTAGCACTGTACGGTTGCTCAGTGGTTAGCACATTGCGGTGGCTCAGTGGTTAACACAGTGCAGTGGCTCAGTGGTTAGCACAGTGTGGTGGCTCAGTGGAGAGAACTGCGCGGTGGCTCAGTGGTCAGCGCAGGATGGAGGCAGAGTGGTCAGTGTAGGATGGAGGCAGAGTGCTCAGCACCGGATGAAGGCAGAGTGCCCAGCATCGGATGGAGGCAGAGTGCTCAGCGCCAGATGGAGGCAGAGTGGTCAGCACAGGATCGAGGCTCAGTGCTCAGCGCTGGATGGAGGCAGAGTGCTCAGCGCCGGATGGAGTCAGAGTGCTCAGCGCCGGATGGAGGCAGAGTGCTCAGCGCCGGATGGAGGCAGAGTGCTCAGCGCCGGATGGAGGCAGAGTGGTCAGAGCAGAATGGAGGCAGAGTGCTCAGCGCAGGATGGAGGCAGTGTGGTCAGCGCAGGATGGAGGCTCAGTGGTCAGCACCGGATGGAGGCAGAGTGGTTAGCGCAGGATGGAGGCAGAGTGGTCATCGCAGGATGGAGGCAGAGTGGTCAGCGCAGGATGGAGGCAGAGTGGTCAGCACTCGATGGAGGCAGAGTGGTCATCACAGGACGGAGGCTCAGTGGTCAGGGCAGGATGGAGGCTCAGTGGTCAGCACAGGATGGAATGCTCAGTGGTCAGCACATGATGGAGGGCCAGTGGTCAGTGCAGGATGGAGGCCAGCGCAGGATGGAGGCTCAGTGGTCAGCGCAGGATGGAGGCTCAGTGGTCAACACAGGATGGAGGCTCAGTGGTCAGCACAGGATGGAGTGCTCAGTGGTCACATGATGGAGGGTCAGTGGTCAGTGCAAGATGGAGGCCAGCGCAGGATGGAGTCAGAGTGGTCATCGCAGGATGGAGTCAGAGTGGTCAGCACAGGATGGAGTCAGAGTGGTCAGCACAGGATGGAGTCAGAGTGGTCAGCGCAGGATGGAGTCAGAGTGGTCAGCGCAGGATGGAGGCTCAGTAGTCAGTGCAGGATTGAGGCTCAGCGGTCAGCACAGGATGGAATGCTCAGTGGTCAGCACATGATGGAGGGCCAGTGGTCAGTGCAGGATGGAGGCCAGCGCAGGATGGAGGCTCAGTGGTCAGCACAGGATGGAAGGCTCGGTGGTCAGCACATGATGGATGGAGGCAGAGTGCTCAGTGCCAGATGGAGGCAGAGTGGTCAGAGCAGAATGGAGGCAGAGTGGTTAGCGCAGGATGGAGGCAGAGTGGTCAGCACAGGATGGAGGCAGAGTGCTCAGTGCAGGATGGAGGCAGTGTGGTCAGCGCAGGATGGAGGCTCAGTGGTCAGCACCGGATGGAGGCAGAGTGGTCATCGCAGGATGGAGGCAGAGTGGTCAGCACAGGATGGAGGCAGAGTGGTCAGCGCAGGATGGAGTCAGAGTGGTCAGCGCAGGATGGAGGCAGAGTGGTCAGCACTGGATGGAGGCAGAGTGGTCATCGCAGGATGGAGGCTCAGTGGTCAGGGCAGGATGGAGGCTCAGTAGTCAGCACAGGATGGAATGCTCAGTGGTCAGCATATGATGGAGGGCCAGTGGTCAGTGCATGATGGAGGCCAGCTCAGGATGGAGGCTCAGTGGTCAGCGCAGGATGGAGGCTCAGTGGTCAGCACAGGATGGAAGCTCAGTGGTAAGCACAGGATGGAGTGCTCAGTGGTCAGCACATGATGGAGGGCCAGTGGTCAGTGCAAGATGGAGGCCAGCGCAGGATGGAGGCAGAGTGGTCATTGCAGGATGGAGGCAGAGTGGTCATCGCAGGATGGAGGCAGAGTGGTCATCGCAGGATGGAGTCAGAGTGGTCAGTGCAGGATGGAGTCAGAGTGGTCGGCACAGGATGGAGGCAGAGTGGTCAGCGCAGGATGGAGGCTCAGTAGTCAGTGCAGGATGGAGGCTCAGTGGTCAGCACAGGATGGGATGCTCAGTGGTCAGCACATGATGGAGGGCCAGTGGTCAGTGCAGGATGGAGGCCAGCACAGGATGGAGGCTCAGTGGTCAGCGCAGGATGGAGGCTCAGTGTTCAGCGCAGGATGGAGGCTCAGTGGTCAGCAGAGGATGGAGGCTCAGTGATCAGCAGAGGATGGAGGCTCAGTGATCAGCAGAGGATGGAGGCTCAGTGGTCAGCAGAGGATGGAGGCTCAGTGGTCAGCACAGGATAGAGGCAGAGTGGTCAGCACAGGATGGAGGGCCAGTGGTCAGCATAGGATGGAGGCCGAGTGGTAAGCGCAGGATGGAGGCTCGGTTTTCAGCACAGGATGGAGGGCCAGTGGTCAGCACACGTCCATTCCCCCTTCCATCCACTCTGGTCTTACCTACACCCGGTGTTTACATCACCGCCAGAAGCTACAGCAAGTAATGAGCGGTCATGTCATAGGTGGGCTTAAGTGACGTGCACAGAGCCTGTCACATGACCGCTCATTAACTGCTGTAGTGACGATGTAAACACTGGGTGCGGGTGAAACGGAGAGGCGGGGATCGGGGGGGTAAAGGAGCGAGGGGGGAGGTAATGGAGCAAGGGGGAAGTGAGGTAATGGTGTGAGCGGGTGTGGGAATGGAGCAAGGGGGGGTGGGAATGGAGCAGTGGGTGGCAGCGGCGGGTAAGAGGGGGCCGGAGGTGGGTGTACCCGCTCCAGCGGGTGGGTGCAGGCAGAAGGCAGCTGGCAGCGCGGTGTCTGTGAGGCGGAAATCGCGCGTCACTGATTGCATCGCTGCCGCGGTGTGCGGCTGTTTTGCATGCTCCTCGCTAATTGGTGGCCGCCGCTGGCGGCCACCAATAAGCGCCATGGAGCTGGTGCGCGATTCCCGTGGCAGACAGAGAACATTAGGTAATTATATAGTAGATTATTTATTATTATATTGCCATTTATTCCATGGCACTTTACGTTTGAAAAGGGTTATACACAATAGAGACAGATAAGAAATGAATATTTTTTATATAGATTTAGGCCTGTTGAACAGTTGCGTTTGCCTTCATTTGCGTTTCTATGCATTTTTACCGCATGCGATTTTGGCCCCATAGGGTTTAATGGAAACGCATGCAAAAATGCATGCAAAAACGCATGCCATTTTCTATAAACGCAAAAACGCTTGCGTTTTTGCCAATGCAGTCCAAAATGTTGCAGAACACGTTTTGGGCTGTGTTTGCAAAAACGCATGCGTTTTTGCATTTGCTGAAAATGACCTGTTTTTGCATCCGTTTTTGCATGCATTTCTGTTAAACCCTATAGGGCCAAAAATGCATGCGTTTTTAGAGGTAAAAATGCATAGAAACACAAATGAAGACAAACCCAAACCAGCATTAGATGTGAAAAAGGCCTTAAAGTCATTGGTAGATCTTAGAATTCTTTAAAATATGGAAATGGTTGTTATTAAATGACACTCCATATACATTGGTCCTTTAGAGAGAATATATACTGTATATGCTTGGGATTATACATGCGTATGCATGTTGAAAAAGTAAGATTCCTGCACTACAAGGTGGAGAGGATTATCATGTAACTACATATGTGTTGTATATGATGGTATTTCAACAAAAGACTAAATAATTTAGCTAAAAAGGGGAAAAAAACATTTTTCCAACTATTATAACTATCTATTAGCCTAATAAGTAAAATAATCCTTTGGCCATCTCTTTACTAAGGCTGAAGGCACACTACAAGCGTTAAAAACGGAGCGTTTTTGTCGCATGGCAGTCCTGCGAGTGCTTTGCCTATTGTCCTGCGAGTGCGGTGCGCGTGCGTTTTTTTGGCCACATCTTGAATCCTACAGCAATGCGTTTTTCTCTCACTGGATTTTCAGGTTTTGCAAACAATTATGATCAAATCAGCTGCCGATTGTATAGTAAATGACAGTCAATTAGCTCCTTAATAAGGCTAGGGTCACACTTGCGCGATTCTAAGACCCCTGCGTTGTTTGCAGAAAACTTAGAATCTAAAAATTCTATGTTTTCTGCAAACAACGCAGGGGACTTAGAATCGTGCAAGTGTGACCCTAACCAAAGCTGGATCACGCTTGTCCCATATTACTGGATGGTCCTGATTAAGCACAATTAACATCTCAACATTAATATACTGGGACATGATGCAGGATCAGGCTCTGTGGAGGAGGAAACACAGCTTGTGCTTGTAATGGGGCCCTATTTGCAGCTGCGCTTCCTGATAAGCTGATGAGTCAACTTACTGCTCCAAACTGTTTTTGAGCATTTTTCACGCATGACACTCACCTGGTGTGTTACAGTGGTGCTTTTTTTTCATGCATCCATTGACTTACATTCGGCTCTTGTGCGTGAAAAACGCGTGCAATCACAGCATGCCCTCACAATGCATATTCGACGCGAGAAAAATGCACCAATATGCCTGCAGCATGGCTTAACAATGGTCCGAGTGCAATGCGATTTTTTCACGCATTGCACTCGTGCAAGTCTCACGCCAGTGTGCCTTGAGCCTAAGCGTTTCTGTTGGAATATGTATTTGTTTATCCTCTTAGATCATGTGACCGAAACTGAGTGATGTTTTTGACGTCATTTCTGTCTTACAGGTCACTATACTGCTATGGAATGATGAGGATTACGTCACTTCCTGGATACGAATGACGCTAATAAGTGACGGCCGCAACACTATGAGCGTGACAGACCTGCAGGTAATTGTAATAATGGCAGGAGTCGGTACTCAGAGCTGATCTGAGATATTTGATTAGAAATAGCCTTTATAAAGAAAGGATTCCAGAGTGAGGTGATAACGTTTGGAGCTCCTGATGTGGTTGCTACTATCCCTTTGGTGAATTGTGAGTATTGTTTTTGATTTGGAGGGACCAAACTTGTTGATGTGCCTTGTATAAATTAATTTAAATGGTACTAATGCTTTGATGGCAGGATGACCGTAAGGTTATAGGATACTGGCAGCGGTCCTGGAATATATAACCATAGGTCCTGTTGTTGATGATTATTGGATCATTGAAGCAAGGATATTAGCAGTGGTCTGAAATATATAACCATAGGTCTTGTTGGTTGTGAGTATTGGCTCCTTACAGTAAGGGTGATGATCCTATACTGGGTGGTCTGCTTGACTTATTTAATGTACTCTAATGCTTTGATAACAGGCCTGTCAAGGGACTATGGGACAAATATGTGTTATGAATACATAAGCTATTGGTGCATCGTTTCCTGAGGTGCTTATGGAGTGAGCACTTTGCTGAAAGGAGGGGAGTCCATGCTAACTTTGTTATCATAACGAGGTAAGCTATCAGGTTACTATCCCCGCAGGGATTTTTATTGAGATATCTGGTATAACGATAAGGAGATGTAAGATAAAATATAGTGAATGAGCTAGTCCTACAGGATGTCCCTAAAAATAAAGAATCATATTTACAGTCATGGCCAAAAGTATTGACACCCCTGCAATTCTGTCAGATAATACTCAGTTTCTTCCTGAAAATGATTGCAATCACAAATTCTTTGGTATTATTATCTTCATTTAATTTGTCTTCAATGAAAAAACACAAAAAGAATTGTCCTAAAGCCAAATTGGATATAATTCAACACCAAACATAAAAAGGGGGTGGACAAAAGTATTGGCACCCTTAGAAAAATCATGTGATGCTTCTCTAATTTGTGTAATTAACAGCACCTGTAACTTACCTGTGGCACATAACAGGTGTTAGCAATAACTAAATCACACTTGCAGCCAGTTGACATGGATTAAAGTTGACTCAACCGCTGTCCTGTGTCCTTGTGTGTACCACATTGAGCATGGAGAAAAGAAAGAAGACCAAAGAACTGTCTGAGGACTTGAGAAACCAAATTGTGAGGAAGCATGAGCAATCTGAAGGCTACAATTCCATCTCCAAAGACCTGAATGTTCCTGTGTCTACCGTGCGTAGTGTCATCAAGAAGTTTAAAGCATGGCACTTTGGCTAATCTCCCTAGAAGTGGACGGAAAAGAAAAATTGACAAGAGATTTCAACGCAACATTGTGCGGATCTTGAATAAAGAACCTTGACTAACATCCAAACAAGTTCAAGCTGCCCTGCAGTCCGAGGGTACAACAGTGTCAACCTGTACTATCCGTCGGTGACTGAATGAAAAGGGACTGTATGGTAGGAGACCCAGGAAGAACCCACTTCTTACCCCGAGACATAAAAAAGCCAGGCTGGAGTTTGCCAAAACTTACCTGAGAAAGCCTAAAACGTTTTGGAAGAATGTTCTCTCTTTTTGGGCAAAGGCATCAACATAGAGTTTACAGGAGAAAAAAAGAGGCATTCAAAGAAAAGAACACGGTTCCTACAGTCAAACATGATGGAGGTTCCCTGATGTTTTGGGGTTGCTTTGCTGCCTCTGGCACTGGACTGCTTGACCGTGTGCATGGCATTATGAAGTCTGAAGACTACCAACAAATTCTGCAGCATAATGTAGGGCCCACTGTGAGAAAGCTGGGTCTCCCTCAGAGGTCATGGGTCTTCCAGCAGGACAATGACCCAAAACACACTTCAAAAAGCACTAGAAAAAGGTTTGAGAGAAAGCACTGGAGACTTCTAAGGTGGCCAGCAATGAGTCCAGACCAGACTCCCATAGAACACCTGTGGAGAGATCTAAAAATTGCAGTTTGGAGAAGGCACCCTTCAAATATCAGGGACCTGGAGCAGTTTGCCAAAGAAGAATGGTCTAAAATTCCAGCAGAGCATTGTAAGAAACTCATTGATGGTTACCGGAAGCGGTTGATCGCAGTTATTTTGGCTAAAGGTTGTACAACCAAGTATTAGGCTGAGGGTGCCAATACTTTTGTCTGGCCCATTTTTGGAATTTTGTGTGAAATGATCAATGTTTTGCTTTTTACTTCATTCTCTTTTGTGTTGTTTTCATTAAAGACAAATTAAATGAAGATAATAATACCAAAGAATTTGTGATTGCAATCATTTTCAGGAAGAAACTGAGTATTATCTGACAGAATTGAAGGGGTGTCAATACTTTTGGCCATGACTGTAAGCATATAAATAAAGGTGTATTCCAAGGATACATTTATTTGATTAAAAATCTTCCCATAACAAGGTATCTGAATAATGAATGACTTGATGAACCTCTCCCCTGAAAAGGTAGTAAGAGAATTTATTGATTCATGCATTTTCATTCACTTAACCCATACCTCTCTGTTTTGTTTAGAATTGTCCTGATAACAAAATTATCTGCATCCAGACGTGGTGACTACACTTAAAGATTTACATATAAAACAGATTCATCACTGGCCTCCTGATGAGCCAGGTTTTGTGAAACGCGTATAGGCAACTATATGCAAAAAAGTTTTGAAAAGTGGAATCCAGATTCTAAAAAAACACTCCATGGACTAAAGACTGAGAGTCCTCTCATCTATAAAAGCTGAGTATGCTTTGTCATAGAAAAAGGATGAGAGAGAAGGGAGTGTTAGCTGTGTTTATTTGAAAGAGAGAAAAATTGTGGTATCATATCAAATCATTTGTTTGACTTGCAGAGTGATTAATATTGTTTTTAACTAACCCAGTTGGTTACATAAAACTAATTAAGTGGGCCTTTGACACAGTATGTCTATTGGAATTAACTGGCTATATCTATTCCATGAACTTTGATCCCATTATCTAGTTGTGTCTATAGAGACAGGTAAGGGATATTAGAGGGATAGCCGCCGTGGTGCGGGGACATCACTCAAGCTAGGATGAATCCTCCACTGCTAGGAAGGTGGTCATGATAGGGTACTGGTAGTGTAGGAGAGGTTCATTACCTAACCGCTATACCAATTGAGTTTTTTAATTAATGTTTGTGTGTTTTTGTTTGTATTCACCCTGTTTTGTATTTTAGTTAATAAAGTCTTAAAAAGATATCAAGGAAATTGGGTGTTTATATTTACAATGGGGCTCAGCAGAAGGACAAGCCCACAATGGAGGAATAAAAAAAGGCAAAACAAATAACCCAAATGCACTGACTTAGTGGTTAAATCCTGCTGGTTGGTTCCTTTTAAATTCCCATGTTAAAAAATTGGATCCTGCAAAATCAAGTTTTTCAAATTAGATAAAAATGTTGTGTTTGTGCAACCTTTTGACAACGGAGTGCTGCTGGGTCCATTATTACAGATGATTACTGGATGTGTGATCTTAGCCTAAGTCAGTATGAGAGAGGTGTTTTTACACTAATGTACAATTGCATCATTGTAATCATGTAGGCACAAGGTTTTACACCCAAAGGGTGTGGAGATGTGAAGCTGACTCACTGGGTTACTTGTGGAGTAGTGGCAGCTGAATACCTGATATGATAAGAGACTAGAGATTGACTTCAGTAAAACCAAGGATGTTTATTAAAGGAGGTTAACACACAGAAATGTGTTTGAGGGAAGGACCCTCTGGTTCATGACACCGAACCCTCATAGCGGAGCACCGACAAGGTAACCCTTGTACAGGGATTCACATGGTACAGCATCAGGAGTTCTAAATGCCGGAAATCCCAGACCAGAGACTTGAACCATACAGACCAAAGAGATGAGAGGAGAAGATTGTAGAACACTTGCTCTGTCAATAGGATGAATCCTTGGGAGCTCCATACAATCCCGGAGAGACTGGTCCAGCCGGTATAGGAATCTGTAAGGTTCTGTGCACTTCAGGAGAGGCTTGGCCAGCCAGGGGTGGTAACCAGAGCATCTGAGAGATCCAGAATGAAGAATTGCCAGCAGAGGATCCTGTGGAGACAGAGATGTTATAATAATGCAGAGTGACAAGCAACAGTCTTCATAGTGCAGAGAGCTGCAGAGTGCATCCTGAGCAGAGGCAACATTCCTAGAAAATTAACAAGTTGCCCAGACACCTCCCTCAGGGGGAGGATGCCTTTTATGCACAGAGCAGCTCAGCACTTAAGCTGAGAGCCCTAATAGGGAATAGTTATGCTATTCTTTTAAGTATGTGCAGGAAGTGGCACGCATCCTAAGAACATTCCCGGGAGACCTGCCATGGGGATGCAGGTTCTGGGAAGAGAAGGAAGCAGACGGTTGCATGGAACCATGGACATGATAAGCAGAATTAGTGGAGCTGGGTGCTGATCACCCTGCTTAGTAGAGACTGGCCCCAAAGCAGGGACAAAATGGGTGAGGCAAATATAGACACAATATAGACACATGATAGGCACCAGTCTCCCTGTCTATGAGAGACAAGCCCATGCGGCCAAGGGCATGAGACAAGAGCTTAACTTGACATGCTCTAGGCACTGTGGTAAATAGCGATCACAGCATTTAGAAAGATATAAAAAGGAGGAATAAAAGTAAAAAACTAAAATATGTAAAAATATACTTAAAGAACAACAAAGTAAAGATTGTAAAAATCACAAAAAGAAACCAATAGAAATGCATTTTTTAAGTGAAATCAAAGGTAAACAATGAATCAAACAATAAAGAGTAAAAAAAAATGTTTTCTCAATGCCCAGAATAAGTTTATTTATAAAACTGTTACAATATTTAACCCATACTGTAAACACAAACACAAAAAATAAAAAAATAAAAAAACAGCGAAGTAATTTCTATCATTTCACCTCACAAACAGCGAAAGAAAATGTGATAAAAAATTGTATGCAAAAAAAATTATTACTAAAAACATCATCTTATCTCAAAAAACATGCTCTCACTCAGTTCTGTTACCTGAAAAAGAGAAAAGTTATAGTTCTCAGAATAAGAAAATTTTTTTTTCAACAATATAATTCTTAATAACTTTTATTATATTTTATTGCAAATTCCAGGGTTCACGTTCTCCTATTATCTCCTGTAAACATGATATCGGTCTAAAGTAACAAAACAAATTGTGGAAAATAGGATTTGTTTAACTTTCACATGCCAATGTTAAAAAATGTTAATAAGCATACATGGGTACATGGGTGAGAGATGTAGTATTTAAAATGTGGTCACTTGGGGTTTTCAGCTGTTTTTGGAACATCACGTGTATCGACAATCTATTTCAACCAAAATTTCAGTCAAAAAGATAAATAGCACACTTCACCTTCATATGGGCCATTATTGCATTTGAGAGACACGGTATAACAATAACACATTTTTTCTTACTATCGTTTATGAAATTTAAAAGATGAGGCTAAAGAAAGATTTAAGTAGAATAAACAATTTTATTTTTACAGCCCACTGTAGTAAAATTATGTGAATAACATGGAATTTCAAAATGCTTATTACAACCACTACATTTCTTTTATGGGTGTAGTTTACAAAATTGGTCACTTCTGTTGATTCTGTTGTTTTGGAACCTTTGAGACTTTTCAAATGTGACATGGCATCTTTAATCTATTCCTGCCAGAAATGTGCCAAGAAATCAAATTGCCCTCTTTCCACTTCGATCCCTCTTGTGTGCCCACAGAATAGTTTAGTACTTCAATTGGGGTTTTGGATTTAGGAGAAATTGTGTAACATTTTGTGCTGTCACCTTTTTCCTGCAACCCTTGTGAAAATGAAATTTGCAATTTTTCTTCTTTTCCTTCAATCTTAGGCCCCTATCACATTTGCATTTCTGTCCATATCCAGCAGATCCAGACAGAAAACCGCATCTGCCGCCTAACGGTTGCAGTTGTGGCACACTTGCGGCAAGCTCCATGCATTCTCTATGGGGCTTGCGGCAAGTGCAGCATTGCCGGCATCCACCTGATGGATCCACCTGAGGAAAACGGATTACTGTAGAAACGTGTTGAGGGATACTGAGGACGAATAAAGTTAAGTTATATATCCTATTAAGATTCCTGGTCCTCCTTTAGCGGTCCTACAAAAAACGCTTTCTTGTGCTGCTTTCCATTTAAAGTCCTCTTATGAGGTTCAGCGGTAGGAGCAGCTTGGAGGATACAAACTGAACAGGACCTGTGGTGAAGTATTTCCGGCTGGGCTGGAACCCCCTCCAAGCAACTATCCAACAAGGCATGAACCACCCCGTCCGACTCTAAGTCCTCTCTCCTTTATTGAGAAGATTTTTTTGCAGATTACATGGTTCAGGACTGGTTGCATGAGCCTAAGGCCAATCACTTGTATGACTAATGTATCCAAGGTAAGGTTGTGGCATTCTTACAGGACAAGTGGTTTGATTCCATAGTGGAAGAAGGCACTGGGCATCGGTGCTACATCAACTGGTCCTCTCTGCTCTATGGCCATCTTCTCAAAGGACTGTGCACCTGTGCACAATATTTGTTGGGGAGAATGTAAACTTCAGAAAGGTGTCGGGCAGCAAAAAGTGGTTTGTGGTTGGTGTATGTCGGGTTGCCACTGCCGACTAATTTGAGAAGTAGCAGGAGGAGGCCAACTAGGGAGAGTGTGGCATTGGGTGGAGAATAGCTAGCTGCACCCAAAACCTCATGGCATGTCAGTTTGTCACAAGTTGCTCCTCTCTGGCCTATGCGGTGTGTTTATCCCCTAGTTCCTCCATTGTCTTCTTCACTAGTGGCCATGATAGAGTGTGCTGGGGGGCAGTATGCAGAATGCACTGGCAGGAGTCGCCCATGCGAACCCCCAAGACCATCCAGCAGTTAAGTAAAAGTACCAACACCAACCTTCAGCCCAGGGAGTGCTATAAATGCTGTCATGCACTTTTATCACCAAGTAAAGTGGACTCTTCCTAAAAAAAAAGCATCTTGTTTGGTCGATGACCCATCCCTTAGTTGTCATTTTTGTTACAGAACTTTTTTGAGTGTTATTTTTTTTTCAGTTCTTCCATGACCTAGACCAGTGTTTTTCTTAAAGTTATCTTTCCCCTTCCCACATTTTGTGCAATTGTCATTTCCCCTACTGGATAAGTAGGTAAGCACGCAACCTTTGAGGTCCAACTCAAAGACCTTAAAAGACATTGCCCTTAATAAACTTTACACCACTTTAACAGTATGTGTGCTGCTGACCCCTTTGGGACTTTAATTATACTTATATACTATGTATATTTCTATGTTTGCATTTGAGCGTTAGTGTGCATGTTACAGTAAAGTTTTTTTAGTTCACTTCTTGTGTGCTGGACTGTTTTTGCTACCTGGTGCTTTGCCCTACAGAGACTGGTGAACAAGCTGCAGGTCTCTGGCCTGACAGGCTGAGGTATGGAAATGCAAGACACTACACAATCCAGGGCTGGCCAAGTGCAGTTCTCAAGGACCACAAACAGCGCATATTTTCAGGATTTCCTATGCATTGCACAAAGTGCTGGAATCATCACCTCTGCAGGGGATGAAATTAGCACCTGTGCAATGCTAAGGAAATCCTGAAAACTTGCACTGTTTTCAGACCTTGAAAACTGTAGTTGACCACCACTGCCCTAAAAAATCTCTGTGGATGTATCCAGAGGTCAATAGGAATCTTTGGGCCCTTTCATCACAACTGCGGCTCTCCTTGGACTTTCTTAGGTCCTGTGCCTTGGGTGCATTGTTTGATGCTTTTTTTTAATGCAGATTATGAGAATCTACATCAAAACCTGCATGTCTATCCTGAGGCCAGCAAAGTCTATGAAGGTGCTATGCTTACTTTGCTTTTGCTATTTTTCTTCCTTGCACATGTGGTAAAGATTTCTTTTTCTGCCCCAAAATCTGCACCAATACTGCAAGGAAAAAAACCACGTTGGCACACATTTCTAAACAGTCATATTTGTTCGCTTCAGGGTAGACATGCATCTTTTGCTGCAGACTCTCAAAATTTGCTTCAAAAAGCATCGAACTACGGACTGTGGGCACAGGATCACAGGCACATTATAACAATATGGTGTTTGCAGAAAGCATCCCCCAAATGTTGTGAGAGCAGGCACGCGTGAGAGTATGGCAAGCAAAGCCACTACAAACATTACTGCATTTCAGACTAGAGGGCTCACACAGGGTTTATCTCGCTAGTTTGAACTGCACTGCACTCCCTGACATAACCGCTTCTCACACGCTCTGATTCATGATACTGACGAGATGTATCCATCACATCTCGTGCGATATCGCGGCCCTCAAAAGACACCTAGTGTTACAAGTATTGATGCCACTGAGGTTATCTCAGGTCAGACAGCAGGCTTCCCTGTGGCATTATTCTGTCTGTGTAACCTGAGACAGTTTCAGGTAATTCATAAGGATGTCTAAGGTTTATGAGCGTGCCCAGAAGCATGGTGAGTGTGACAGCAGCACTAAAGCTTGCTAAGTAACAATGTGGGAAGCTAATGTCTATGGCAAAACAGCAGGGCTCCACTGTAAAATGATTTGAGGTGTGTTTGGCAGCTTTTTGGACCCTTTTCAGAGGTTTTGTAGGCCCTTGATTTTCCCTCCTATTGCTTTAAATGGGGTTCAGATGTTCAGCGAACTGTTCATCAAACTGTTAGACAAATATTGCCCATTAGGAAAACCGAATCGAATTCGAACTTCTAAAGGTTGGCTCATATCTATAAATAGGTGAAAGAGGGTATCTGTGTTTCTTATTTCAAATAAAGGATTTTTCTGTGATTGTTTTTATTTTTTTGACATACAGGATTTCTAATGGGGTGTTGCATAGACATTTCTTAATTACTAATCCAGAACTTGATGACAGCTGTTATCAGTCTCATATATTACCCTGATTGTCACCACACCAGGCAATCAGGAAAAGACAGGCAAAGCACCACATTTGGTGCATCTCATGTCAGACTGCACATTGATATTCTTTGGCTGGCACTGGCCAACATGGACTGCCCCACTCTGATGTTATCAGCCAACTGCTGTCTATGTTATCTGCACTGCTTATAAAAAATGAGGGAATTCCACCTCATTTTTTCAAATTTTTTTTATTTAAGACATGCGATTAGGGCTGGCGTCAGCACCCGGAGTACCCGGGCAAGTGCCGGGGGCCCTGAGCAGCTGGGAGGGCCCACTGGCCATCAGGGACAGGCAGTCCTGATGGTCAGGGGCCCATCAGGGACAGGGAGCCCAGACAAGGAAGGGCCCATAATTGACACTCAGCTGGCTCCGGGTGAGCGAAGGGAGGGTGAGCATAATAATTTTTTTTAACTGTGTGCAGCATGATGGTGGAATATAGCGGCTGACGCTGGGCTGCATGGAGTTTGTGCTGGACTATTTTTTATTATTATTATTATTATTATTATTATTTATTTATATAGTGCCATTATATTCCATGGCGCTTTACATGCTAAAAAGGGCAAACAAGGACAAGTAACATAGTAACAATACAAGTAACAATAAATGTTGACAGTTCGGTTGTACAGAAACAAGAGGGAAGAAATCCTGTCCACAAAGGCTCACAGTCTACGAGGGGCGGGTGGGGATACAGTGGGAGGAGGAAATTCCAGTCGTGAGGCGGTGTGGTGGACCGGGTCTTATTGCAGGTGGTAGGCTTGGCGGAACAGGTGGGTCTTCAGGTTTCTTTTGAAGGTTCCCAGGGTAGGAGAATGTCTGATGTGTTGGGGCAGTGAGTTCCAGAGTCTGGGTGAAGCACGGGAGAAATCCTGAATGCGGTTGTGTGAAGAGGAGATGAGGGGGGAGTAGAGGAGAAGCTCTTGGGAGGATCGCAGGTTGCGTGAGGGTAGGTATGGGAGACCATGTCAGAGATGTATGGAGGGGACAGGTTGTGGATGGCTTTGTATGTCATGGTTAATGTTATGGAGGCTGTTGCTGGGCTATAGATGCTGCAGCTGGGTTATGGAGGATGTGCTATGGAGGCTACTGCCGGGCCATGGAGGCTGTGCTATGGAGGCTAATGTGGGGCTATGGAGGCTGTTCTATAGAGGCTGCTGCAGAGCTATGAAGGCTAACCTATTGAGGCTACTGCAGGGCTATGGGCTGTGCTATGGAGTTGCTAAGTTATGGAGGCTGTGCTATGGAGGCTGCTGCTGTGTTATGGAGGGTGTGCTATGGAAGCTGCTGTTGGATTATGGAAGCTGTGCTATGGAGCCTGCTGCTGAGCTATGGAGGCTACCACAGGGCCACAGAGGATGCTGCAGGGCTATGTAGGCTAGTCTATAGAGGCTACTGCAGGGCTATGAAGGCTGCTGCATGGCTATGGAGGCTAGGTTATGAAGGCTGCTGCTGGGCTATGGAGGCTGTGCTATGGAGGCTTCTGCTGGGCTATATGGAGGCTGCTGCTGGGCTATATGGAGGCTGTCCTGTGATATGGAGGCTGCTGATGGGCTATAGAGGCTGCTGCTGAGCTATGGAGGCTACGCTATGGAGGCTGCTGCTGGGTTATTGATGCTGCTGCTGGGCTATGGAGGCTGTGCTATGGAAGCTGCTGCTGGGTTATGGAAGCTCTTCTATGGAGGCTACCTCAGGACTATGGAGGCTGCTTCAGGGCTATGTAGGCTAGGCTATAGAGGCTATTGCAGGGCTATGGAGGCTAGGTTATGAAGGCTGCTGCTGGCTGGGCTATGGAGGCTGTGCTATGGAGGCTGCTGCTGAGCTATATGGAGGCTGTGCTGGGATATGGAGGCTGCTGCTAGGCTATGGAGGCTGTGTTGTGGAGGCTGCTGCTGGGTTATGAGGATGCTGTTGGACTATATGAGGCTGTGCTTGGAGGCTCTTCTATGAGGCTGTGCTGGGCTATGGAGGCTGCTGCTGGGATGCCACAGTCTCCAAATAATATATACAGCCCAGCAGCAGCCTCCAAATAATATACACACCCCAGAGCCTCTTCATTATGTATATACAGCCCAGCACTGTCCTCCAAATATATACAGCACACAATCTCTATATTATAGTTACAGCCCAGCAGCAGCCTCTATACTATTTATACAGCCTAACAGTCTCCATGTTATATTTACAGCCCAGCAGCCTTTATATTATATATGCAGCCTTGCACAGCCTCAATCTTATATATACAATCCACCCAGGTGCATCTATATTTATATACATAGCCTGCAGCTTCTATATTATATTTATGAATTGTGGTATGTGTTAAAGTGTCCCACTGAGACTGTTTTGCCAAGGGCCCACAAAAACCTGGAGCCGCCCTGCATGGGATCCCCTCTATTTTGATAACCAGTGCAGATAAAGCAGGTTGGGAAGAGTCATGGATATTAACCACTTCCCGACGTGATATTCATCCGCAGCAGAAGGCTCTACCTTGGCAGTTAGCAAATATGGGAGACCCAACATAATTTTTGATAATTATTTATTTAGTTTTACGCTACACTTCTAGTTATTAGCCTGACAGCTAGTACAAGGTTTGCAGGATACACTATACTGACTGTAACCAATCACAGACTCCAGCACAGAGTTTGAAAAACATGTATAGCAGTCTGACTGCAACCAGTCACAGGTGCTGTCACAGAGAGTGGTTGGAGGAAGCAGTGAATATTCTTAAGGTTTAATAAGTGGACAAGGAAAAAGCCTGACAGCTGTCTATCTTCCAGGAAAACACGGTATGTATAATGTTCCTGATGTTATTCCCTTTTTGCTTGCTTTTGCAGCCCCTTTGCTTGCTGTTGTAACTTCTGGGAAACATGCAAGACAAAAAGTAATTTAACAAGCTTTATTTTGGTGCCAAACCCGAACAGATAATCGGACGTATAGTTAGAAGTCCATGGTCAGGGTTTTGCACTGGACACTAAGGGTCTGGTATGAACTCCAAACTTTACTGTTCAGGTTCACACACCCCTAGGCATGTTACCATCAATGAAATTTAGGTCCTTGTGACTAGCATCATGCAGCTCTACATAAGGATACTGCCACCACTATGTTTGTAGGAGAGATGCTTTTGATTTGAACCCTAATGATTCCATACAGTTTTGAAAGAATCAGTTAAGAAAACATTTATGTAGGTCACATTACTCCAGATCACAGCATTCCAGGAGTCTTCTTATTTTTCCACATGGACCCTGCCAAACAAGAGGAGGGCTTTTTTGTGGATGGGTTTTAGGAGAATTTTTCTTTCTGAACAACACCTGTGCATGCCATTCTTCTTCAGTCTACACCATTTAGTGTCATGGAAGAACACTAAGGCTGGTTTGGATTTCAACTTCTTTAGCTAACTGCAGTGAACTTACATGTCAATTTACTTCAATGATTCTCATCAAATAACACTTCAGTTTGTATATTAACTTACATAGTAAGCCTAGGCATCTCTGTGAGATGGTTTCATTTCATCTTTACAAGGTTTTTGTATCACTTTTGTTACAATAATCTGGTAAGTAAAACTGTGCTAATGGTATTGCAGCCTTCACCTTTTTGTAATGTCTTGTGACGTTTCTCTAATTTGTGGTGACAGTGCTGACAGCATAGAATAGGAAGGGGTTTTCTTTGCTAAATAATGCCTTTATTGTCAATTGTCTACTGGACACCTGTTTAATAAACAAGTAGACTTATATGTGGTTAAATTATTGATAATTACCAATGATGTACTCATGCTAACAAGCTGTATATATATGAGAAAAAAAATTCTTACTTTTTATTTCTGAAGTTCTTGGTACATACATCTGCCCACTTAGTAGTGGGATAGGGAGGACAAGGAAGGCAGGGATGTCAGCAGTAGGACTCATCAGACCTGAAGTCACTTTGTCGCAGTTGATGAGCAAACAGACATTGGCCAATGTATGTACCAAGAACTTCAGAAATAAAAAAATAAGAATTTTTTGAAAAAACTTAAGTTTTAAACTTTTTTCTCATATATATACAGCTTGTTAGCATTTGTACATCATTGGTAGTAGCTGAGTGCTGCAGAGAATTTTTTTCTAGTATATATATATATATATATATATATATATATAGTTGTGCTTTTTTGCTTGGAATGTCAATGCAAGCTCTGTTACATAGGGGAAACAACATGGGATTTTAAAACCCAAATGTATCAGCATAGATATTCCATTAGGAAAAAGAAAGTAGATTTGCCAGTCACAAAGAATTTTACGGAAATGGGCCAATCGGAATGAGATTTGAAGTGTTGGACAACAGTCCCCCCATTAAGACGGGATTGAGATAGAAAAAACGACTAAAAGAAAAAGAACTGGAATGGATATTCAGGCTAGATACATTGAAACAGAAAAGATTAAATGTGGATTTTAAAGTAGGTGCTATTTTATAGGATATCTTTAGTCTTTATTTGATGCTGTATGGCTATGGTGAATGTTATATTTATTTATGTGTGTATGTTATATGTCTAATGTATGTTTTTGTTTCTTTTACAGAAATTCTGGAATTGTATGTATATTGTCACTTGACTCATCCTTCTATGACGAGTGGAAGAACATATGAAAAAAAATAAGTTTTTTTGTATATTTTTTCTTAATGAGTGATATATTGGAGTTTTCATGTGACATAATTGTGACTGTGCACCTTTAATTTGGGTATTATATGCTCTTTAAGGCAATTTTGAAGTCATTATGTATATTATGTACATGTCCCTTTAAGAGGTTTCTAAGTTAATGTCCCATCAAAGAGTGTGGCTAGAGTGACGGGTTACAGCTATCCCAAAGCCCATTGGTGCGTAATATGAAAACACTGGAGTATATTCTGGTGTTACCTAAAAATACTCAGGATCCTGGAGAACCTTCATGCTAAATGAGGAAACACCAGGAGAGGGTAATGATTTCATATTGTGACCACAAAGGTCATTAGTGCCATGTTTGGTAATATTCACTTATAAGTGTAAGAACATATGTAAGAGCAAAGAATAAATATTTATTGGGGCAGTGAGGTCTAATGTGGCTGTGAAACTGAAAAAAGCTGATTAATACAAAGCGTGTTGTTTTTGTCCCAGACATATGCATGGACTCAGTGCACATGCTCAGTGGGTGTACAAGAGCGCATACACCACTGCGCATGCGCGGAGGGTGTACAGCCATGAACACAGGACTACAAGCGTCACTGACATGTGCAGTAAGCGTTTCCAGATGCTGGGATATACACCTGTTTTCTCCATAGAGGAGAAAGTTTTTTTATATACAGGATGAGCCATAGAGAGGTGAGTCATAAACATAATTGACCCGACATGTGAAAATGATAGAATAATTAACTAGAGATGAGCGATATTTGATTCGAAATGTTCGCCAATCTCAAATTTGATCTGTTTTGAGCGGAGTTCGAGTCATTCGACGAATGCGAACAATTAGATTCAAATTCGGCAGTTTAAGGTTATGTTCAATAACAGTTCATTCACCAAAAGGACCCTATAAAGTGGTCTAAGGGCAGAGGTAAAGGCTGAAATGGGGGCATGATTGTTTAAAAGCCGGCGTTAAAAAAAATATGTAGGGCTCCGCGCTATTTCCATGTCCAGCCAGGTACAACTAGGCAGCTGGTGGCTGGAATCCGCAGTGCAGGGAGGCCCAAATTTTCTGGGCACTCCCCGCTGCAAATTGCAGCCCACAGACACCCCAGAAAATGGCGCATTCAGGGAGGCTCCATCTTCTGGTGCTGAACCCAGCTCATCTAGGGCTCTGGTGCCGTGGCTCACTGGGTAATAAAGGAGTTAGGACCAGCTTTGTTTTATCCGCTGGCCCTAAGTCCGAAATTCATGAGACCACGCCAATATTAGTCATGACCGCCATGAATTTCTAGTGAATTTTTAAAAAAAAAATCACAACACAGATAAAAAAATATTTTATTGGAAATAAAACAAAAAATACACTTAGAGACACCATCTTTATTAAAAAATTCCTCTTCCGTCCGACGTAGTCCAATCAGGTTTTCTTCTTTAGCTTAGCTACATCTCTGGTAGAGAACCTCTACCAGAGATGTAGCTGAACTGTGCAGCACACGGTGTGGAAAGTTCATGTGAGTTCATGCTGCATGAACTCACATGAACCCTCACAGCACCGCGGCTACTTCAAATGAACAGCTGATCATTTGAAATAACCAGCGGGAAAGCCAGTGGTGAGACTTCACCGCTGGCTTTCCTGTTCTGCTCTGCGCTCCCTGATGCCCTCTCATCGCTCCTCCGCCGCCTCCCCGCCTGATCCTAAGTTAGGACCGGGCGGGGGTAGTAGATCTAGGGAGCGAGGAGGGGGCATCAGGGAGCGGGGAGCGCAGCACAGAGCAGGAAAGCCTGCGGTGAAGTCCTCTTCTCAACGCTGGCTTCCCTGCCTGTGTCTTTCGCTCCCCGCTCCCGGTGATGCGCTCCCTCCTCCCTGTAATTGCTCGGTACTAACATTATAACACATTTTACATAGATTTTCAATGGCGTTCGACGTGTTCGACGGTGTTCGAAGAACATTCGACAAACACACAACAAATTCGACAAATCAAATCGAATTCAAACACCGGGGTGGTGGCTCATCTCTATAATTAACTTATATGTACTGTAAGATCATGTAAAGAATGTATTATGCACTTGCAATATGACAAACACTGAAGACACTCTAATGCACTTTATATGATAATATTGTATACAGAAGCACTATGTAAGTACCTTATGGATAATTACTTGTAAATGAGTTTTCAATTGTAACACTATTTAATCCTTGTATGAACACCCATTCACTGCTTGTTAAAGATGACGTAATGACTAGTGATGAGCGAGTATACTCTGCGCTACTCGGTACTCGCACGAGTATCACTGTACTCGGGCTACTCGACGAGCACCGAGTAGTCTCGCGATACTCGTGCTGTGCTCGTGGTCCTCATCCCTGCATGTTGGCACTCTTTAGAAAGCCAGCCCCCATGCAGTGATTGGCTGGCAGACCACTGCAATGCCACAGCCTTGTTAGTTGTGGCACTGCAGTGATTGGCCGGCCTGCACAGCATGACCGAGCCTTTATAAGACCCGGGCATGATGTGCTCTGCACACAGCTATCCAGACATTGAGTGTAGGGAGAGTGTCTGCTGCTGCTTAGGGACAGATTTTCGGCCCTCATAGGTAGATCCGGAGCAGGACTGCAAACTGCTGCTGACCACAACAGTCCTTCTCAGGACCAATCTAGGAGGATATAGGCAGGGTGATCCAGATCGGAGACCAAGCTTTACAGTGACCAGAACAGTCCTCAGGAGACTGTTGGAGCTGACTAGCTGCATACAGGCAGGGTCTAAAATCCAGCTTTCATGTGACCAGAACAGTCACCAGACTGTTAAAATTGACTAGCTGTATACAGGCAGGGTCTAAAATCCAGCTTTCCTGTGACCAGAACAGTCACTAGACTGTTAAAATTGACTAGCTGTATACAGGCAGGGTCTAAAATCCAGCTTTCCTGTGACCAGAACAGTCACCAGACTGTTAAAATTGACTAGCTGTATACAGGCAGGGTCTAAAATCCAGCTTTCCTGTGACCAGAACAGTCACCAGACTGTTAAAATTGACTAGCTGTATACAGGCAGGGTCTAAAATCCAGCTTTCCTGTGACCAGAACAGTCACCAGACTGTTAAAATTGACTAGCTGTTTACATGCAGGGTCTAAAATTCAGCTTTCCTGTGACCAGAACAGTCACCAGACTGTTAAAATTGACTAGCTGTATACAGGCAGGGTCTAAAATCCAGCTTTCCTGTGACCAGAACAGTCACCTGACTGTTGTACTTGATAGCTTTATACAGGTTAGGTTCTAAAATCCAACTTTCCTGTGACCTGAACAGTCACCTGACTGTTGTACTTAATAGCTTTATACAGGCAGGTTCTAAAATCCAACTTTCCTGTGACCTGAACAGTCACCTGACTGTTGTACTTAATAGCTTTATACAGGCAGGGTCTAAAATCCAGCTTTCCTGTGACCAGAACAGTCACCTGACTGTTGTACTTGATAGCTTTATACAGCTTAGGTTCTAAAATCCAACTTTCCTGTGACCTGAACAGTCACCTGACTGTTGTACTTGATAACTTTATACAGGCAGGTTCTAAAATCCAACTTTCCTTTGACCTGAACAGTCACCTGACTGTTGTACTTGATAGCTTTATAGAGGTTAGGGTCTAAAATCCAACTTTCCTGTGACCTGAACAGTCACCTGACTGTTGTACTTAATAGCTTTATACAGGCAGGTTCTAAAATCCAACTTTCCTGTGACCTGAACAGTCACCTGACTGTTGTACTTAATAGCTTTATACAGGCAGGTTCTAAAATCCAACTTTCCTGTGACCTGAACAGTCACCTGACTGTTGTACTTGATAGCTTTATACAGGTTAGGGTCTAAAATCCAACTTTCCTGTGACCTGAACAGTCACCTGACTGTTGTACTTGATAGCTTTATACAGGTTAGGGTCTAAAATCCAACTTTCCTGTGACCTGAACAGTCACCTGACTGTTGTACTTAATAGCTTTATACAGGCAGGTTCTAAAATCCAACTTTCCTGTGACCTGAACAGTCACCTGACTGTTGTACTTGATAGCTTTATACAGGTTAGGGTCTAAAATCCAACTTTCCTGTGACCTGAACAGTCACCTGACTGCTGTACTTGATAGCTTTATACAGGTTAGGGTCTAAAATCCAACTTTCCTGTGACCTGAACAGTCACCTGACTGTTGTACTTAATAGCTTTATGCAGGCAGGTTCTAAAATCCAACTTTCCTGTGACCTGAACAGTCACCTGACTGTTGTACTTGATAGCCTTATACAGGTTAGGGTCTAAAATCCAACTTTCCTGTGACCTAAACAGTCACCAGACTGTTGTCACTGTATACAGGCAAAATGTGCAAGGAAGTTGGCAAGGGACAAGGAAGTGGACGTGATGGTGGTTCAGGCAGGGGCCAAGGTCGTGTGCAAGCACTAATTTCGCAACAACAAAGTGGCACATCTACTCGCTCGCACGTCCTGTCCCAAATTCTTGGGGCCCGCAGCAGTACACCGCTCTTGAACCAAGACCAGTATCAACAGGTTGTTACTTGGATAGCGGATAATGCTTCAAGTCAGATGGGCACCTCCACAAACACCCTGTCTTCCACACGGTCAAGTGTCAGTAGCCGTGATACTGCACCGCACATTTCCCAACCTGATCCTCCTTCCTACCACCAGGCCGAGTACACGTCCACGGACATTACTGATCCCACACTAAGACACTCGGAAGAGCTGTTCACGTATCCATTCGCAAAATCTGGCCTCTCGCCAGCTCCTGTTGAAGTGGGTGATGAGATGGTATGTACAGATGCCCAAATATTTGAACAGCCACGTTCTTACGAAGGGAACGTTGGCAACGTGTCTCAACAAAGGGTGGACGATGATGAGACACAATTGCCAGGAAGTCAGGAGGAGGATCAGGGTGCGGAAGAGGAAGACGACGTGGAGGATGATCCAGTAGCTGACCCAACCTGGCAGGAGGATATGCAGAGCAAGGACAGCAGTGCACAGGGGGAGGAGGCGTAGCCTCCCAACAGGCAGTAAGAAGCAGGGTCGTGTCCGCAGGTAGAAGGCAGGCAACCAATCCCCGTAACAACAACACGACACAAGGTGCCTGTGCAAATGTTAGGTCTTCCCGAGTCTGGCAGTTTTTTAAGTTGGATCCAGATGACTCTAAAAAGGCCATTTGCAACACCTGCCATGCCAGCATCAGCAGGGGTACGAAAACTAGCAGCCTGACCACCACCAGCATGATCAGGCACATGTCAGCCAAGCACCCGACTTTGTGGGAAGTTCAACAGAGTCGAGGAGCGGTGCTTTCTGATGTCACTGCTATGTCTTCACGTGTTGTGCGTGCGAGCCAATCCCCTGTCCATGCTGGCCGCGAACAAGCCTCCGGCCCTGCACCTGACGTTGCCCACGCACAAATAACACCACATCAAGCACGTCCTTGTCCCAGCGCAGCGTTGAATTATCCATTCAGCAAACCTTTGAACGCAGGCGCAAATACGCTGCCAACGCCCCACATGCCACAGTCCTAAATTATCACATTTCGCGACTGCTTGCGCTAGAAATGTTACCTTTTCAGCTGGTGGAGACGGAAGCATTCCGCGACCAGATGGTGGCCGTTGTCCCACGTTACTCGGTCCCCAGCCGCCACTATTTCTCCAGATGTGCCGTCCCCGCATTGCATAACCACGTGTCACAAAACATCACATGTGCCCTGAACAACGCTGTTTCAGCCAAAGTCCACCTAACCACAAACACGTGGACAAGTGCTTGTGGGAAAGGCCGCTACATCTCCTTGACGGTACACTGGGTTAATATTGTGGAAGCTGGGACCCAGTCTGAGCGGGGGACGGAGCATGTCCTTCCGACACCAAGGATTGCAGGCCCAACCTCAGTCATGGTTTCACCCAGACTCTGCAGCTCCGGAATGTCATGCTCCTCAGCCTCCTCCTCCTCCTGCGCATCCTCATCCACTTTCCCTCCACACCAGTCCCAAGCTGGAAGCACTGCAGCACTGCCTCTGCGAAGCGGCAACAGGCTGTGCTGAAGCTAATATGCATAGGTGACAAACCCCACAATGCAGAAGAGGTGTGGACAGCTCTGAAACAGCAGGCAGATCACTGGCTCACACCTCTGAACCTAAAGCCAGGAAAGGTCGTGTGTGACAATGGCCGGAACCTGGTGGCAGCTTTGAGGCGAGGCCAGCTGACGCATGTTCCATGCGTGGCCCATGTGCTCAATCTGGTGGTTCAGCGGTTTATAAAGTCATACCAAGAGCTGTCTGATCTGCTGGTAAAAGTTCGCCGTCTGTCTGCACATTTTCGCAAGTCACCTGCTGCTTCAGCCGGCCTTGCCGGCTTTCAGCGCCGTTTGCGTCTTCCGGCCCACAGACTGGTTTGTGATGTCCCCACGCGTTGGAATTCAACTCTGCACATGTTGGTCAGGATATGTGAGCAGAAGAGGGCAGTTGTTGAGTACCTGCATCACATAAGCCGTCGGGAAATGGGTCAAACTCCACACATAACACCTGAGGAGTGGAGATGGATGTCGGACCTATGTACCGTCCTCCAAAACTTTAAGGACTCCACCAAGATGGTGAGCGGCGATGACGCCATCATTAGCATCACCATACCGCTACTCTGCCTTCTAAAACGGTCTCTGCTGAAAAACAAAGAGGATGCGTTGCAGGCGGAGCGCGATGAGTTTGAGCAAGAAACAGTAGTGGGTGTGGGTGATAACACACAGCCCAGCCTAATCTCATCAGAACGTGCAGTGGAGGACTATGAGGAGGAGGAGGAGGAGGATGAAGACATGGAGCAACTCTCTGGCCAAATTGAGGATATGACATGCACACCAGTCATACCCTCGCTTCAGCGTGGCTGGCCAGAGGACAGGGAAGATGAGGAGGAGGAGGACAGCATGTTCAGTCATCGCGTTGGTCTGGATACTGAAGTGATGGCTGTTAAGAGTCTTGCGCACATGGCTGACTTTATGGTAAGCTGCCTGGCTCGTGACCCTCGCGATCAGAACATCTTGGCCGACAATCAGTACTGGTTGGCAACACTCTTAGACCCACGCTACAAGGAGAACTTTATGTCTCTCATTCCTGAGGCGGAGAGGTCAGCCAAAATGCTGCAGTTACAGAAGGCCATAGTCACGGAAGTAGGCAAAGCATTCCCCTCACAAAACGCTAGCGGCATAGGTCAGGAATCGGTGGACAACCAAGGCGTACGCCCGAGAGGGGCACAAGTCCAATCCGCCAGAGGTAGGGGAACAGTCTTTACGATGTGGGATAGTTTTCTCAGCCCCTCATGTACCACAGCCCCAGAGGTGCGGGCTAGTGCCACAAGAAATGCTAAGTTTGGCCAGATGCTGAAGGAGTACCTTGCAGAACGAACAACTGTACTGCGACATTCCTCTGTGCCTTACAATTATTGGGTCTCCAAGCTGGACACATGGCATGAATTGGCTCTCTACGCCTTGGAAGTCCTGGCCTGCCCAGCCGCTAGCGTTTTGTCAGAGCGTGTTTTCATTGCCGCAGGTGGAATCATTACTGATAAACGCACCCGCCTGTCAACTGAAAATGCTGACTCTGATCAAGATGAACAAGGGTTGGATTGGGCCAGACTTCACCACACAAATGACAGCAGAATTAAAATTTTGTTCTGGGAATTTGCCATGTACCTCCACTCACCCATGGGTACACACTTCTGGACCTTGGCTAATCGCTGGACTGCTCCTCCTTCTCCTCATGTGCCACCATGATGACCGTTACAATAGTTAGGCTGTTGTTTCAGGTATACCCCCAGTGGTAAATTTTTTCGCCCATTCTTTTAGAATGGGCATTGCAACGTCAGGGGACCCGCTCCTTTTCAATGGGAAAAATTTGAGGCCCTCCTGCACGTTTCTATCCAGGGACAATGTGGAGCCTCCCAATTTTTGGCTGCCCTGTCAAAGGGCTATACTACAATACACCCACTTCAGGTTTACAGGCCCTACTGCACGTCTCTATCCAGGAACAATGTGGAACCTCCCAATTTTTGGCTGCCCTGCCAAAGGGCTATACTCCAATACACCCACTTCAGGTTTACAGGCCCTACTGCACGTCTCTATCCAGGGACAATGTGGATCCTCCCAATTTTTAGCTGCCCTGCCAAAGGGCTATACTCCAATACACCCACTTCAGGTTTACAGGCCCTACTGCACGTCTCTATCCAGGGACAATGTGGAGCCTCCCAATTTTTGGCTGCCCTGCCAAAGGGCTATACTGCAATACACCCACTTCAGGTTTACAGGCCCTCATGCATGTCTCTATCCAGGGACAATGTGGAGCCTCCCAATTTTTGGCTGCCCTGCCAAAGGGCTATACTCCAATACACCCACTTCAGGTTTACAGGCCCTACTGCACGTCTCTATCCAGGGACAATGTGGAGCCTCCAATTTTTGGCTGCCCTGCCAAAGGGCTATACTACAATACACCCACTTCCTTACAATGGGCACTTCAGGTTTACAGGCCCTCATGCACATCTCTATCCAGGGGCATTGGTGAACCTCCCAATTTTGGACTGCCATGGCAAAGGAAAATACTACAATAGACCCAGTTCCTCAAAATGGGCACATTATGTCAAGACAGGGCTTCATGTACGTCTCTTCTCAGTGTCATCGGAGTGCCGCACAATGTTTTCACGTAAAATCTTTCATGTAATCACAAAAAGTAATATACACCAGCGGTATCTCACTATTGGGTATGTGCCCTTAACATTTCCACCCTGAATATTCAGTTTGGAAGGTTTTCTGGTGACTCCGTAAAATTGGCGTCAAACTCGAACAACATTGTTCACAGCTGTGACTTTTGAGTGAGAAATGCTTCCAGGGGTCTTCCCCATGGTGTTGCCATGTCATTTGAGCACTCTTCTGAGACTTTTGTGACATTTTTAGGGTTTATACATGCTGCCGACAGTCATTTCATAAAATTACTCGGGTCTCCCATAGGATAACATTGGGCTCAGTGCTCGGGCCGAGTACGCGAGTATCTTGGGATGCTCGGCCCGAGCTTCGAGCACCCGAGCATTTTAGAACTCGCTCATCACTAGTAATGACTTATAGATTGAAACGTTGCCTGCTGTGAGTCCGATATATACACAGTTGAAACCAGAAGTTTACATAAACTATATAAAAAGACACACACATGTTTTTTCTTGCTTTCTGAAATGAAACCAGGATAAAGATTATTTATATTTGCCAAATTCCAGAATTATGAGACATAAAGAATGTTTTAAGGCATTTTTTTCCTTTTTGCAAAGTCACAAGTTTACATACAATAGGATTACTATGCCTTTAAACAATTTGAGAGACCCCTTTTAATGACATCATGCATTTGGGAGCTTTTGATAGACATATTAGCAACATCTGAGTTAATACACACCTGTGGATATATTTTAATGCACACCTGAAACATATTGTGTCTTCATGTAGCATCATGGGAAAATCTAAAGAAATCAGTCAAGATATCAGGAAGAAAATTTGGACTTGCACAAGTTTGGTTCATCCATGGGTGCAACTTTAAGATAATTGAAGGTGCCTCATTAATCTGTACAAACAATTATATGCAAGTACTGTAACGACTGGGATGCCAGTCGTTTGTGTGTGAGGAATACAGTGCTGCTACGAACGACACTGACTGTAAAATAGTGGCAAGTTAACTCTCTTCATCGGTGCCAAAAAGATAACAAATTCAAACTTTTCAACAAAGATATGGGCCCCAACAGCCCGACCACAATATACAAATTATGCAGCCCGAGGGAACTCATGTGCCAGTTTTGCAGGGAGGGAACACAACTACCCCTGACTATACCAGCCCCACCCTTACTCCGTACAGGGTAGGGATTAGCGAGTACATTCGCTAGTATTGTTACTCGGCGAATAGTAGGGTACTCGCTCTACGCGCTGCTCTGCGAGTATCCTAGCGATTACTCGCAAAGTAACGAGTACAATGTAAATCAACAGGGAATGCAATTCCTCTGCTGCTGGACCCTATAAAGAGGTCTTGCAGCAGAGGAAAAACCTGCAATTCCCCATTGCATTGTTTAAAAGCTAGCGGTAAAAATCCGCTGGCTTCTAAACAATGATGACAGCCACTGACAGCTTCCCTGCTGCCTTACAGCTGGATCATCTGCTCCCATCACCGCCTCCCCACCCTATCCTGACTTAGGATGGGGGGGGGAGCGGAGGATCCCACTGTCAGCTGAGGCTGTCACTATTGTTCAGAAGCGGGGGGGGGGTCGCCGGTGTTCACTCACCGTCCTCTGCGCCGCTCGCCCGCCGTCTTTCTTCTTCCAAGTGTCTTTGCGACTGCAGACGTATAGAACGGCAACGGCCGCAAAGCACTGCAGCTATCACTGAAACCAGATTCTCCCGGATTGCCCCAGTCCGGAGCTATCCGGGACCATAGAGCCCCATGTTATGGGGCGCCGGATTGCACCGGACCGGTACAATCCGGGAGAATCCGGTTCAAAACGGATTCTCCCGGATTGTACTGGTCTGGTGAAATCCGGCGCCCCATAACATGAGGCTCTATGGTCCCGGATGGCACCGGACTGGGGCAATCTGGTTTTTAATCCGGTTTTCTATTTTTGAAGTAGCAGTGCTGGCAGGGTTCATGTGAGTTCATGCTTGCTTGCATGAACTCACATGAACTTTCCCAGGGTGCACAGCTCTGCTACATCTCTGGTGGAGGTTCTCTACCAGAGATGTAGCAGTGCTAAAGAAGAACCCTGAATTGGACTACATCGGACGGAAAGGATTTTTTAAAAATAAAGTTGGAGTCCCTAAGTGTCTTTTTGTTTTTTTTTTCAAATAAAAATATTTTTTCTCTGTGTTGTGTTTTTTTTTTTAAAATTCACTAGAAATTCATGGCGGTAATGTCTACTATTGGCGTGACCGCCATGAATTTCGGGCTTAGGGCCAGCTGATAACAAAAAGCTGGCCCTAACCCCTTTATTACCCAGTGAGCCACCGCACGAGGGCCCTGCAAGAGTTGTGTTCAGCGCCAGAAAATGGCGCTTCAATGAATGCGCCATTTTCTGTGGTGGCTTGGGCCTCCCTGCGCTGCACATTCCAGCTGCCAGGTGCCTAGCTGGGCCTGGCTGGACATAGAAATCGCGCGGAGACCCACACATTTTTTTTAAATATAGATCTACTGTATAAGGCTTCAGGATCTCAGACAGGGCGCACATACTATAGCAATAGCAATAGTATGCGCGCTGATCTGAGGAGGCAGCTGCTGTACAGAGGTGATTATACCATTATATGCCCACCTGAGTGGGTGTAAGGTCTCTAGGGGAGTGGGCACCCCCTAGAGACATTATAGGAACATTTATTAAGCAAATTTACAGTTTAACAAAACACAGAACAGTTTGCTCCTCCCTGCGGCAGAAGGGATGAGCAAACTATCCGGTAACCAGATTACTCAGGATTACACATCCTGAGCAATCCGATTACCAAATTTCGGCTTCAGATGTCAGAAGACAATTGCGTTCACCGCATCCGGATCTGGATGCGGTGAACGCAATTCTGTATTCAAGTGTGACCCTAGCCATAGACTGTGTTTTGAAGGGAATTTTTCAGCCCACATGTGCGGACATGGACTTTGTCAATATATGGGTCCAGTCACACTTGGCGACATTCCAGCGATCCCGACAACGATACAACCTGTTAAGGATCCCTGGAACGTCGCTACGTGGTCGCTGGTGAGATATCATACAGTCAGATCTACTCAATGACTTAGCAACGCTGCAGAGACCTGTATCATGACCTCGGCGGTCGTTGGGACCCTGTCACACAGCAGCTAGTCTGACGACTCAGACCTACGTGGCTGAGTTCTGAGTCGCCAATAAGGTCGTAGTTAAGGTGTCAAACACACAGATGCACGCTGTTCAAAAAATGGTCTAGGCCATTTCAACATGATCAGCGATCTCACAGCAGGCACCTGGTAGCTGCAACGTAGCAAACATAGTGAGATCGCTGGCAAGGTCGTTGTTGCATCACAAAACCTGTGACGAAACAGCAATCTCGCTAGCGATCTCGCTAGGTGTGACAGGGGCTTAAGGCATGGGTTAAGTATCTTAAATTAGCCAGACTATTGAAACTTTTGCTTTTTATCTTGTTTTTGTTAAGTCATTGTCTACTGGCAGATGATGCAGAGCCTTACTTTATCCAAATTTGTGTATTTCTAATATAATTATCTTACCCCCTCTATCAGAGACAGTAATGACTCAAGGATAATTAAGTATGTGAGTCTTCCATTGTTTTTTGAGGATGCGATTTGCTAATTTAATATAAATTACCTGACACTATCACCCCCTCTTTCAGAGACTCATAACTCATAGGGTTCTTATGTATGCAGTTAGAAATACAGCCAAAGAGATCAGTCTTTTTCCACCATTCCTGAAGTCACCAATGTCCTCAAATGAGTGTTCAGGGAATATAAGGGAGGCCAGCTTGATTCACCAGGAGTTTTTATGCTATATGGCTTCAAACTAGGGTCTGCGGACCTGGTTGGAAGGCCATAACCCTAGCCTAGGCTCTTCAGCGCCAACTGAGGGATCAGAACTTGGATTATATTATTACATGGACTTCAGGATCAAATGCTAGGATTTGGCTGAGATATCAGAGATTATGTCAGGAAGAAACCACGGCTGGGACAATTTACAGACTTTGCTGTGCTTAATTATCTTTTTATGCTTGTCGCTATTCCTCACTCAGTGGGTGCCCACTGAATGCACGATGCTGCTGGACTGGAGTAAGTGGCTTTGGAAACCCCGAGGTACGAAAATTCTAATTCCTGGTAAGTCAGCGGAAGGGTGAGACTCTGTTGCCTGATACATATTTTGTTTTGCTTGGTTATATGTTATATGCCGTTAACTGTTGAGGATCCAATAAAGTCTTACTATTGTAGTTCCCTTACCCTGTGTTGTTTGAGTTGTTTTCCACACATGGTTAAAGAGTTGGGAATTCAGTTAGGATGAACCCTTGTCCATGTAGTCTTTCTAAAGGTGGCTGGGCCAAAAGACAAGAGCACCCACTTACTCCCATGTCTCCACACTGTACTTTTAATCACTAAAAAATACTTACTTTCTGTTTGTATGTACGAGGTAATAAATACAGCCTTGGCTGTTTTGACTGTTAGCCTGGATATATGTCAGGTGTCCTATAGCAGCCAATCACAGTGCGGTAATGTGACCCATCACACTTATTGAGACTTTCATAAGAAAAACAATGGTGTGCTTGGTTTTAACATAACTTTATTCTTTCATGAGTTATTTACAAGTTTATAACCACTAATAAAATGT
>JARQOC010000007.1:223221826-223276268 GCA_033576535.1 Allobates femoralis | reverse complement strand
AAAACACAAAAAGATGGAAATAAGCTCACTTTCTCCAAAACATCTAGTGCACAATTTTGCAAGATTAAAGCTATTTTCTCTAAATATTTACCGGTGGTAAACCAGGATAGTCAGTTGAGATCAATTTTGAATAGAGGTTGCCGTTATGTAGCTAGGAGGGGAAAATCTCTAGATGCTTTGCTATCTCATAGTCTATTTATGGATAGAGCGAGGTGTACAGCGTGGCCGCCACAGAAGGGTTTTTTATAAAAGTGCAGGTAGTATGTGTAATGTGTGCACATTATGTCAAAATAAAAGACACATTTATAATATTAAAGAATTCATTAACTGTAATTCTGATTACATAGTCTACTGCATTGAATGTAGAGCATGTAATATGAAATATACAAGCTGTACTGTGAGAAAATTAAAAAAGATGTATAGCAGGACATTTGAGCAACATTCATAATAAATATAGTGAATATTCAGGTGCAGTTGGGCATTTCGTCACCTGCCATGGGGGCAGTATAGATACCTTTAGCTTTTTTGGTATAGCAAGAGTTAAATGTTCAGTTCAGGTAGGTAATTGGTTAAAAAATTTCCATATGAAGAAAGCCTACTGCATCCTTACTATGAAAACCAAAATGCCGGGAGGTATGAATTTAAAGAATGACCGTTTACTAAATATTATTACTGACTATATTTCTAGACAGCTACTAACTGTATTTTTTGTGATATTTTTGAATTTCTATGTATTATAAAAGTAAAATTGTTATGTTTTTATGTAGGAGTATGTTTATATCCAAAAAATGTCTATATAATTCATGTATACTATGTTGGGAACTCAGAAGCATATTGTTGGTATTTGGTCATTTGTGCTGGGGTTAAACTAGAGGCTGAACCAATGATGGAGTAATTTGGAACAGGTGGGTGTTGGATTTCTATGTGATATTTTCTCTATGTGTAAATATCTATGACTAAGGGCGGTTTTATGCCAGAAATGCATCAGATGGGATGGAGTGTGTCGCTTGATTTTGGCTTTTAATAGATATTGAATAAAGAAGAGTTTTATGTTTAAAATCACCGAATTGAAGTGCTTTGGATCTCTTTTTTCTGATACTGTAATGCTCAGCTGAGCACACCAGCTGGATGATCAAGCACGATCTGTGACCTTGCAGTGGAAATCTTTTCAATACCTTGGGAGATGGTGAGCTCTTTTCTCCTTTAATATCTCTCAAGTTATGGTTTCCTCAAAAACCAAAAGGCCATGTAATGCATTTAACTATACTGAAGTACATTACCTAAGGGATCATAGGATTGCATATTTAGATTCTGATAAATATTGTTAAAACAGAATAAAGTAAAAAAGTAAAACAAACCCCCTACACTTAATTACAGTTGTCACATAAAAAAAATTCCCTCTAAAACTCCACAATACATTGTTGTATTCATAATAGTTTTGTGTGAATGACACATCCTACGTCATCCACACAGAGTCCCACATTGCTCTCCTGTGGACTTTTCTTTGCCCAGCTGAGGGCAGAGGAATGTAACATAGCACACATACGCAGGCGCTTTTTGACCTTTCCTTGCACCTGTGCATTATAGTACTTTGCTCTGCCCTCATCAGGGCAGAGGGACGTGATCGTCTGCAGGAGGGGTACACTGAGTGGGTGGTACAGAATGCATCAGCCACAAGAAGAAGGGAAGGAGGACACCAATCCCAAGCAGAGAGGGTGCACCAAATCAAGATCAGCGACACTCATTGGACCGGTCCACCTCATAGAATATTATAATAAAAGCTCTCTTTCATGTTATGTAGATCAGCTTGGGGGCTTATATGGAACATTCTAGAATGATGTATATTAGACCTTACTGATGGTTGCAACAGCTTATGTGCGAAAAAAACTGCTGACAGGTTCACTTTAAAGTTCTGTTGACAGAAAAAAACAAAAAGTGTGCCTCTTGGCATGCAATGATGAAAAAGGGCATGTAATGAATAGTTTAAAATCACTCAAATCAAGTTAATAATACTGCTTATTAAGGGTAGGATAAATATGTCAGTATGTCATTTCTTATGCAGGGTGTTCATAAAGTAACTATGCAGTGCAGTGTGGTGCTATTATAAGTACTAATAGACAGTATATTTGTCGGCCGGTCCAGTTAGATTGCAGGACAGTTGTGAGGAAAACAGGGTGTGCGTGGACCTGCGTCTCCACGTATGTGTGAACCTGTGTCTCAACGTCAAGGGGCAGCACTTCTAGCATCTCCTCTAGATTCCATATCACCTACTGGCAAGTGTGAACCACAGCATAGATACTTTATGAATACCCTATATTTGGTGTGCTGGTACCTGGAGAAATAGGCAAGTGTAAGGGTATGTGCACACAACATCTCTTTTAGCACTAAATAACTGCTACAAAATAATGAACACAATTCACATCGATGATGGAGGATTGGTGAGGTAACAGTCCACTTATGTCAGCTTCTTTTTATAATTTAAACTTTCAAAGTATACATATACATATATATATATATATTGTGAGGTAGCAACCGGGGAACCCGCTTGCATAACGACAAAACACGTGTTTATAAGTTTTACCAATGTCTACCCGTTTATTTTCACATATTAACAACATAACCCGGGTAGCATGTTTGACACATATCACATTGATTAAAAACACCATACATAAACACATCATACATTTACATATAACATTACATAATACATATATTGCACATAACGCTTATAGTAACCCGGGACCTGTAACCACGACTCTCTGTCCCCATTGGAGCTCTACTAACAGCTCCCGTGGTGGCTACGGCCTCCGGCCTATATACATTTCACATACATTTAACATCAAGTACCATATCAACGGGCCCTATGGGTCCCAATGGCGGAACCAGCCGCCTGGCTCTATTTCCCCAGCTTCATACTACTCCGGAAGCAGGACTCCAGCCTGACCGGGTTCTTACATACCATATGTGATCCATCCTATAAGCCACCATGGACCACACACGTCCTTTCACTCGCTCACAGCCCATCATACACATCCATGGACTGTGGCTCCTCTGGGCTCAGAACAGGGATTGGCAAACCCTAGTAACCTGTGAGGTGAACCACACGTTACCCAGTACGGGAGCCCTTCTAACCCCTGCTTCTGACCTCTCATACACACATTTCGGTTCATCAGGTCCTTTAACTGAGTACTCCGACTCGGACCCAAAGGCGGTCTATGCCCGCCTGGCACACTACATAAAATCGCCTCCCGAAGGGCTACATACAATCGCCTCCCGAAGGGCTACATACAATCCGGTTCATCAGGACCTTTAACTGACTACACTGAGTCGGTCCCAAGGGCGGTCTATGCCCGCCTGGCACACTACATACAATCGCCTCCCGAAGGGCTACATACATTCTGGTTCATCAGGACCTTTAACTGACTCCACTGAGTCGGTCCCAAGGGCGGTCTATGCCCGCCTGGCACACTTCATACATCGGCCCCTATAGGGCTACATCCACTCGCTGGGTCTTTTAAAAAGCCATACAGTACTTATAAGGTTCAACAGGTCCTTCACTGGACCTAATGGCGGCTACACTCGCCTAGCATGATTTACACACAAGGTGCACAGTTCACAGAATCATTCAGGAACTGCTTTCTTACCGGGCACGGATCCGGGTCTCGCTACCTGTGTCACAGGTTCCACCAGGCATCCCCACGGGCCCCTTCCCGGACGTGTGGTGAACCACGCCCGGACCAGCGTCCACGGGTCAACCACGGCTTCCCCCTCCAGGTGCTGTTACAACCACGGACCTTGGCACCGGCCTGGAGCTAGCATGCTCCCTTCATTCGCACAGCCTCTGGAATGCTCTGCACTTGGCTGGTCTCAGCTTCCATCTGAATCTCTGAATCTGAATGACTCTCAATCACTCAGCTGGCTGCCTCTTATCGTGCCAGCCACTCCCACATGGACACACCCCCTTAGCTGCTGATAATCAGCCTTTCACACAGCTCAGGTTAACTCCCTGTGTTCCGGGTTGTCAGCACTCAGCCCTCATTCCTTAGGGCCTCATCTATCTCATACCACTCTCACTGCCGCTCATTAGGCTCATGAAACCTTGTGTTCACAGTTGGTTCACACAGCATTATCAGTCAAACCGGCCAGTGTGCACAGGATCATACCTTGATCCTGCATGTGACGCGCCCCGGCCATGAGGACCATGCCGGCGGTGCCTCACATACCCCCCTCCTTGTTTACACCTGTGGGTAGGGGGTCAAACACACTGCCATAGGAGTCGGGCGACAGCGTTGCTCACACCTGTGGATAAAGGCTAAACACACTGCCGGATTGTACACCTAGGACACCGGTAAACCGTGTCCTACCTCCCCCCCTCCTTGTTCAGACCAGTGGGGGATGAACACACTGCCATAGGAGCCGGGCCACCATACAACACCTTGTGGCACGGCTCCCGGTTTGTACACCTGTGACTCCTGTCCAACCTCCCCCCTCCTTGCTTAAACCAGCAGGGGCAAACACAGTTCATAGAATCCGGATGTGGCGCTGTCTTGGCAACTTCGTGACCCCTCAGGCCACCGGAACCTTGATCACGCCAACTTTGACTTCAGGACCCCTAGGTCCGCCCGGTACTTTGAGTGCGACGTCTTCGTGACCGCGCCCGGTCACCGGCCAGATGCTAGGGTGCATCGTGAGGTCGCCCATAGCAACCAAGTCCATTTATAGTGCACCAATCAGAAATGTCCATATAAGAAAGTTCATATCAGGTGCCACTATACCACAGCCCTCGGCTGTACCACCCCCGAGTTATCCTTGTTCTCACTCAGCGGGCTGGCATGCCCGCATTCTCCACCATATGTGAGGTAGCAACCGGGGAACCCGCTTGCATAACGACAAAACACGTGCTTATAAGTTTTACCAATGTCTACCCGTTTATTTTCACATATGAACAACATAACCCGGGTAGCATGTTTGACACATATCACATTGATTAAAAACACCATACATAAACACATCATACATTTACATATAACATTACATAGTACATATATTGCACATAACGCTTATAGTAACCCGGGACCTGTAACCACGACTCTCTCCCTCCAGGTGCTGTCACAACCACGGACCTTGGCACCGGCCTGGAGCTAGCATGCTCCCTTCATTCGCACAGCCTCTGGACTGCTCTGCACTTGGCTGGTCTCCGCTTCCATCTGAATCTCTGAATCTGAATGACTCTCAATCACTCAGCTGGCTGCCTCTTATCGTGCCAGCCACTCCCACATGGACACACCCCCTTAGCTGCTGATAATCAGCCTTTCACACAGCTCAGGTTAACTCCCCGTGTTCCGGGTTGTCAGCACTCAGCCCTCATTCCTTAGGGCCTCATCGATCTCATACCACTCTCACTGCCGCTCATTAGGCTCATGAAACCTTGTGTTCACAGTTGGTTCACACAGCATTATCAGTCAAACCGGCCAGTGTGCACAGGATCATACCTTGATCCTGCATGTGACGCGCCCCGGCCATGAGGACCATGCCGGCGGTGCCTCACAATATATATATATATATATATATACATATATATATATATATATATATATATATATATATATATATATTACTACTTTTAACCATTCATAGCAATCTAAGCCTTAAAGCTGTTAAAAAAAGCACCAAAAAACTGATTGTGTAAATAGCAAGGAATTTTTACATTGAGTGCAGGCTCGGACTGGCCCAAAAGGGAACAGTTTAATCCCTGTTGGGCCTTTGTGCAGGCATGGGACCTGCACCCTCTATGTATCTGCAGTTGTTGTCACAATGCACTTTAATCACATAAGTAGTATATCTTGATTCATTTAACAAATACCTAGTTTTTTAATATATAGGTATAGAAGCATTTGTAAATTGAAAATGAGAGCAATGAAACATTTGGGCCTATAGATTTTAGATATATATGGTATTCGTAAACTAGGTTGCCAGAAGATTAATACCAAATTCTTGATTTTATAGATATAAAAGACAACTTTATGGTACAAATGATTAAAAGGATCCTCCTTACTACTGTCAATGGTTAAGACCAGGGGCAACTATAGGGAGAGCCGCCGTGGAATGGGGGCCCCCTTTGCTTAAGGTGGAAATCCTCCATTGACAGGAAGGGTTGATTATAGGGCAAATTAGTCCCTTTTTGATGCTGAAATACTTGAAACTGTTAGTTCCTTTCATGTATTTGTCTGGATCCTTTCAATCATTGTACACTAAAGTGTGTCCAGCCAGGTACAGCAGGCAGGAACGGGTTGCCTCCAACCCCCAGGTGCCTGTTTGTACCTGCCTAGAAACAGAAATAGAAGGAAGCCCTTTTTTTTTTATTATTTCATGAATTTCATGAAATAATAAAAAAAAAAATATATGGGGCTTCGCAATATTTACATGTCGAGCCAGGTACAACTAGGCAGCTGGGGGCTGGAATGCGCAGCACAGGTAGGTCCAAGCTTTCTGGGCACCCCCCCGCTGCGAATTGCAGTCCGCAGCCACACCAGAAAATGGCGTGTTCAAAAAAGTGCCATCTTCTGGCGCTGAACCCAGCTCATCCAGTGCCCTGGTGCGGTGGCTCACAGGGTAATAAAGGGGTTAGGGCCAGCTTTGTGTTATCAGCTGGCCTTAAGCCCAAAATTCATGGGGTCACACCAATATTAGACATGACCACCATGAATTTCAAGTGAATTTTTAAAAAAAAACACAACACACAGAAAAAAATATTTTATTAGAAATAAAACAAACAATACACTTAGAGACTCCATCTTTATTAAAAAATTCCTCTTCCGTCCGACGTCGTCCAATTAGGTTTTCTTCTTTAGCTCAGCTACATCTCTGGTAGAGAACCTTGACCAGAGATGTAGCTGAGCTGTGCAGCTCCCGGGCATGGGAAAGTTCATGTGAGTTCATGCTGCATGAACTCACATGAACCTTTCCCTGACAGCACCGCGCAGCTTCTTCAAATGAACAACTGATCTGCATCAACTGATCATTTGAAATAACCGTCGGGAAAGCCAGCAGTGAGACTTCACCGCCGGCTTTTCTGCTCTGTTCTGCACTCCCCGCTCCCTGATGCCCTGATGCCCCCTTATCGCTCCACCCGCAGCCTCCCTGCCTGATCCTAAGTTAGGACCGGGCGGGGGGAGCAGATTCAGGAAGCGGGGAGGGGGCATCAGGGAGCGGGGAGCGCAGCACAGAGCAGGAAAGCCGGCTGTGAAGTCTTCTCACTGCCGCTGGCTTCCCCGCCCTGGTCCTTCGCTCCCCGCTCCCTGGTGCTGTGCTCCCCGCCTGGTCCTAACTTAGGATTGGGATGGGAGGCGGCGGGGGGCAGTGGATTGGGCTGAATGATTGTTTAAAAGCCGGCGGCTTTTTACCGCCGGCTTTTAAACAATCATGCCCCTAGTTCAGCCTTCTCTGCCCTCAGATCCCTTTATAGGGTCTTTTTGGTGAATGAACTGTTATCGATCATGACCTCGAACTGCCGAATTTGAAGCTAATTGTTCACATTCGTTGAATGACTCGAACATCACCCAAAACAGCTCGAATTTGAGATTGGCGAACATTTCGAATCGAACATCGCTCATCTCTACTTATAACACGTACTAAAATTCAGAGTTGAAAAATCTGAATTCATCATCTTTTTTTTATTCCACTTAACTCCCTTACCCAATCTACCTGTCACAATAAATAACTTTACACTTTCCCCTGTATTGGAAGTTCAATGTCTCAGATTAACCCTTGACCCTACTCGGTCCTTCAAGCCATATATACAAGCTGTTATCACCTCTTGCTGCCTCCAACTCAAAATTATTTCCAGAATCCTTTCTTTCATCAATCCTGAATCTAATTGCTACTTCTCCATTTCACTTCTTAGCAAATCTTTTTATTAGATTTCAATTCACAACAAATCCAGTTCACATTGCAAACATTGACATGCAAAACCATCCATAATATGTCCCCATTCATATATCTCTGAATTTATCAACTGTTATCTTCCAATACATAATCTTTAGTCCTCCCAAGACCATCTTCCCTCCTCGACTCACATTTGTTCCTCAACCAATATTCTTCAAGAGTTCTTTAGAACATTCCAATCCAATAAAATCCCATGCCCCAACATGTCTGAATATCCTCCAGAGTTAAACTCACCAAAAAATTGCCAGGTAAATATCTATTACACCTAGCAGCAGGCTGCTAGCTCCTCTGAGATGCAGCACAGGTGTTTGTAGGTGATTGAGCACTGGTATACAGACACCTGTGTTGCCTCTCAGTGGAGCTAGCAGCCTGCTGCTAGGTGTAATAGATATTTACCGGGCAATTTTTTGGTGAGTTTTTCTAATTTTATGTCCTATTTCAGTGAATCTCTCTATCCTCCACAGTGGTAACTTTCAGGTGCAACTTGAAAATTCTTCTTTTCGAGATAGACAGACTACAATAACACCACTCTCACATCAACAAAACTGAAGCTGTATCATCTCCCTAACCTAAGCTCTCCATTTTCTTTATCCTGTATACGGTTTGCCCACAAGGGCAGGGACCTCTCCCTCTGTGTTCTAATCTTTCATTGTTAGTTTGATCACTCTAATTTATACTTGTATTGCACAGTACATGTTAACCCCTTTTCACACATAGAGCATAATGGAATCAAGAGTGCACTAAAAATAAGTAATAAAATAGTATTGGCTTTGGCGTGATCAAATTTTGATGTAATTTTATTCATAATGATTTTTTTGGGCTCATGTGGTGCTTCTTTATATACAGTGCCTTGTGAAGGTATTTGGCCCCCTTGAACTTTTCAATCTTTTGCCACATTTCAGGCTTCAAACATAAAGGTATAAATTCAAATTTTTTTTATGAAGACTCAACAACAAGTGGGACACAATTTAGAAGTGGAACGAAATTTATTGGATATTTTAAATTTTTTTAACAAATAAAAAACTGAAAAGTGGAGCGTGCAATATTATTCTGCCCACTTGAGTTAATACTTTGTAGCGCCACCTTTTGCTGCGATTACAGCTGCAAGTCGCTATCAGTTTAGCACATTGAGAGACTGAAATTCTTGCTCATTCTTCCATGCAAAACAGCTGGAGCTCAGTGAGGTTGGATGGAGAGCGTTTGTGAACAGCAGTTTTCACCTCTTTCCACATATTCTCGATTGGATTCAGGTCTGGATGTGACTTGCCCATTCTAACACCTGGATACATTTATTTTTGAACCATTCCATTGTAGATTTTGCTTTATGTTTGGGATCATTGTCTTGTTGGAAGATAAATCTCTGTCCCAGTCTCAGGTCTTTTACAGACTCCAACAGGTTTTCTTCCAGAATGGTCCTGTATTTGGCTCCATCCATCTTCCCATCAATTTTAACCATCTTCCCTGTCCCTGCTGAAGAAAAGCAGGCCCAAACCATGATGCTGCCACCACCAGGTTTGACAGGGGGGATTATGTCTTGAGGGTGATGAGCTGTGTTGCTTTTACATCAAACATATCATTTTACATCATGCCCATAAAGTTTGATTTTGGTTTCATCTGACCAGAGCACCTTATTCCACTGTTTGGTGGCTTGTAGTAAACTTCAAACAATACTTTTTATGGATATCTTTGAGAAATTACTTTCTTCTTGCCACACTTCCATAAAGGCCAGATTTGTGCAGTGTACAACTGATTGTTGTCCTGCTATGGACAGACTCTCCCACCTCACTTGTAGATCTCTGCAGTTCATCCAGAGTGATCATGGGCCTCTTGGCTGCATCTCTGATCAGTCTTATCCTTGTTCGAGATGAAAGTTTAGAAGGAAGGCCAGGTCTTGGTAGATTTGCAGTGGTCTGATACTCCTTCCATTTCAATATGATCGCTTGCACAGTGCTCCTTGAGATATTTAAAACTTTGGAAATCTTTTTGTATCCAAATCCGGCTTTAAACTTCACCACAACAGTATGGCAGACCTGCTTGGTGTGTTCCTTGGTCTTCATGATGCTCTCTGCACTTAAAACAGAACCCTGAGCCAATCACAGAGCAGGTGCATTTATATGGAGACTTGATTACACACAGGTGGATTCTATTTATCATTACCAGTCATTTAGGACAAGATTGGATCATTCAGAGATCCTCACTGAACCTCTGGAGTGAATTTGCTGCACTGAAAGTAAAGGGGCCGAATAACATTGCACGCCCCATTTTTCAGTTTTTTATTTGTTAAAAAAAGTTTAAAATATGCAATAAATTTTGTTCCACTTCTATTGCACGTGCCTTATCAGCCAATTTAGCTATTCATGTCTTATTTTATGTAGTTGATCAATGGCATCTATTTCAATGGTAGTTACCATAAGTTATAATAATAACACAGGTCTGCAAAAAAATTTTTTTCGAGAGTTGTTTTGGTTATTCCACGTAATCTTTATGTTTTTCAGTGCGCTGAATCCGAAAATGACCTCTGTTTTGTCATAGGACATCACGCTTTCTGACAATTTAAGTATGTATGTTAAATAAGACAACACCTCAAAATAAATGAAAATAGACTCATAAAATTAATTTTTTTATTACAAATGTTTCATGAAAATTATTTTTTTAACTGCAATAAGTTCACTAACACACACTAAAAAATTGATTATTCTTCCCTGTGTGGCTTCTCTTGGTACATTTACTCTTGTGAGTAGCATCTGTAATGTCTCTCTGAAGCATCCAACAGTAGTCTGCCATCATTGTAATGCTCCATCTTCCCTGGTATCTTCTTTCCATCTCTTTAATGTCCTGGTGGAATTGTTCACCTTCTCTTCAGTCACAGCTCCCAAATTTTCAGGAAAGTTGTCAAGGTGGGAAGGAGGAAATGCACTTTCAAACTCATCAGGCAACCTAAAGCTTGAAATGCTTTCAGCATTTGTCCGATGATTTTTTGTAGTCAGGGTCTTTGTTATTGCCTAAAATTTTTCTATGACCTCTTTAAATGCAATCCACCCTTCTTTTTGAGGATGCGCCATGGTATTGATAAACTCTTGATCAGCCACACCTACAGTTGTGGCCAAAAGTATTGACACCCCTGCAATTCTGTCAGATAATACTCAGTATCTTCCTGAAAATGATTGCAATCACAAATTCTTTGGTATTATTATCTTCATTTAATTTGTCTTCAATGAAAAAACACAAAAAGAATTGTCCTAAAGCCAAATTGGATATAATTCCATACCAAACATAAAAAAGGGGGTGGACAAAAGTATTGGCACTGTTAGAAAAATCATGTGATGCTTCTCTAATTTGTGTAATTAACAGCACCTGTATCTTACCTGTGGCACCTAACAGGTGTTGGCAATAACTAAATCACACTTGCAGCCAGTTGACATGGATTCAAGTTGACTCAACCTCTGTCCTGTGTCCTTGTGTGTACCACATTGAGCATGGCGAAAAGAAAGAAGACCAAAGGACTGTCTGAGGACTTGAGAAACCAAATTGTGAGGAAGCATGAGCAATCTCAAGGCTACAAGTCCATCTCCAAAGACCTGAATGTTCCAGTGTCTATCGTGCGCAGTGTCATCAAGAAGTTTAAAACCCATGGCACTGTGTCTAACCTCCCTAGATGTTGACGGAAAAGAAAAATTGATGAGAGATTTCAACGCAAGATTATGCGGATGGTGGATAAAGAACCTCGACTAATATCCAAACAAGTTCAAGCTGCCCTGCAGTCCGAGGGTACAACAGTGTCAACCTGTACTATCCATCGGCGTCTGAATGAAAAGTGACTGTATGGTAGGATACCCAGGAATACCCTACTTCTTACCCCGAGACATAAAAAAGCCAGGCTGGAGTTTGCATTAACTTACCTGAGAAAGCCTAAAACGTTTTGGAAGAATGTTCTCTGGTCAGATGAGACAAAAGTAGAGCTTTTTGGGCAAAGTTATCAACATAGAGTTTACAGGAGAAAAACAGAGGCATTCAAATAAAAGAAAATGGTCCCTACAGTCACACATGGAAGAGGTTCCCTGATGTTTTGGGGTTGCTTTGCTGCCTCTGGCACTGGACTGCTTGACTGTGTGCATGGCATTATGAGGTCAACAAATTTTGCAGCATAATGTGGGGCCCAGTGTGAGAAAGCTGTGTCTCTCTCAGAGGTCATGGGTCTTCCAGCAGTACAATGACCCAAAACACACTTCAAAAAGCACTAGAAAATGGTTTGAGGGAAAGCACTGGAGACTTCTAAAGTGTCCAGCAATAAATCCAGACCTGAATCACATAGAACACCTGTGGAGAGATCTAAAAATGGCAGTTTGGAGAAGGCACCCTTCAAATTTCAGGGACCTGGAGCAGTTTGCCAAAGAAGAATGGTCTAAAAATCCAGCAAAGCATTGTAAGAAACTCATTGATGGTTACCGGAATCGGTTGATCACAGTTATTTTGGCTAAAGGTTGTGCAACCAAGTATTAGGCTGAGGGTGCCAATATTTTCATCTGTCCCATTTTTGGAGTTTTGTGTGAAATGATCAATGTTTTGCTTTTTGCTTCATTCTCTTTTGTGTTTTTTTCATTGAAGACAAATTAAATGAAAATAATAATACCAACGAATTTGTGATTGCAATCATTTTCAGGAAGAAACTGAGTATTATCTGACAGAATTGCAGGGGTGTCAATACTTTTGGCCACAACTGTACCTTCAATTTTGCCTCCGAGAGGCCTGGAAACTTGGCGACCAAGTATTTGAAGCATTCTCCATCTTTTGGAAGTGATTTACAAATTGCTTCATGAATCCCAATTTGATGTGGAGAGGTGGTAGAAGAACTTTAAGGGGAGGAACCAAAGTTTCTCGGAGGACATTTTTTTCACCAACTGTGAGCACCCTTGGCTGCCAATTCTTCTTGGTCCAGTGATTTTGTCAGTCTGGACTGTCCCATAGACACAGAAAACAAGGGTATTTGGTATACCCAGCTTGTTGCTCGAGCAGCATGCACAAGACTTTCAAATCCCCGCACACTTGCCAACTGTGGTCTTCATATTTAAGTTCACAAGGAACCAAGTCCAAGTTCTCGTAGGTTTCCTTGAGATGTACGAAATGACCTACAGGGATGGAAGCATAAAAACCAACCTTGTGGAGTAAAACTGCTTTGAGTTCGTTTTGAAGAATCTATAAAAAGACGCCATTGCGCTGAATCATATTGGATTTTGAATTGACCCATTAAACCTTTGACATCAATGAAATAAACAAACTTATCTTCTTGGGCAAAGTAAGGAACGAACTCGTCTTCACAATGTCTGAACCATGAAAAAGACACTCCTGGCAACAATAAGTTCTTGCTTTTGAGCCTTGAGCCGAGTAACTCAGAGGCATCTTTGGGAAGATTCAAGTCTCTTACCAAATCATCTCCTCCTGGGAAAACAATTTTGGTCTTGTATCATCTTCAAAGCCAGAACTTGATTCATCATCTGGTTCAGGTATGACTCCACCTTCATCGGAGCTAGATATCGCTTCAAAGGTAGCAGGGGCCTTGGGTACTGGTATATCTGTGCCATGGGGGATGGGACAAATTGCTGAGTAAATATTGGGGTATTAAATGGAATGCTTCCATTTTTAATTACCGTATATACTCGTGTATAAGCCGACCAGTGTATAAGCCGACCCCCCTACTTTTGCCCCCAAAACCTGGGAAAACCTATTGACTCGTGTATAAGCCGAGGGTGGACCCCAGCACAGGTATACAGCCCCCAGCAGTGTGGTATACAGGCCCCCCAGTGGTATATAGGCCTCCCCAGTGGTAGTATAAAGCAGCCTCCCCAGTGGTAGTATACAGCAGCCTCCCCAGTGGTATATACAGCAGCCTCCTAGTGGTATATACAGCAGCCTCCCCAGTGGTATATACAGCAGCCTCCTAGTGGTATATACAGCAGCCTCCCAGTGGTATATACAGCAGCCTCCCAGTGGTATATACAGCAGCCTCCTAGTGGTATATACAGCAGCCTCCCAGTGGTAAATACAGCAGTCTCCTAGTGGTATATTCATCAGCCTCCCAATGGTATATACAGCAGCCCCAGCCCCATCCACACACACATACACACACATACATACACACACATATACACATACATACACACACACATACATACACACACATACACACATATGCACCGTTTCTTACCTTGTCCGGTGCTGTCCCCGCTGTCATGTCCCGCTCCTCCGGCCGTCCGGTGCTGTCCCCGCTCCTCTCCTGGTCTGCGGTGCGGTTCCCGGTCCAGTTCCATGCTAATCGGTGTGGTGCCCGGCCGACTTCCTGCTTCCTTCTGCAATCTCCGCCCAGGTCAGGCCCTGCACCAATGAGAGCGCAGGACCCGTGCTGTCAATCACCGCCCAGACGCGGCCAGATGACGTTGGGGCCTCTGATTGGCCCAACGTCATCAAGGCACCGCGGCTTCATGACGTCGGGCCAATCAGAGGCCCCAACGTCATCTGGCCGCGTCTGGGCGGTGATTGACAGCACGGGTCCTGCGCTCTCATTGGTGCAGGGCCTGACCTGGGCGGAGATTACAGAAGGAAGCAGGAAGTCGGCCGGGCACCGCACCGATCAGCATGGAACTGGACCGAGAACCGCACCGCAGACCAGGAGAGGAGCGGGGACAGCACCGGACAAGGTAATGTATATTGCGCAGCGCCACCCCCCTGTCTCATTTTCAGCCTCTACCGTATTTACCCGTGTATAAGCTGAGGGGGGGACTTTTCAGCCCAATTTTTGGGCTGAAAAACTCGGCTTATACATGAGTATATACGGTATACCTTTTCACATTGCATGAACAAAAGTAACAATCGTCACTATGGTTCTTTTGCTCTCGCCATACCATAGGAATCCCATAACGGAAAGCTTTTTTCTTACCCCTGAACCAATTTCGGAAGTCCTCAACACACCGTTTTCACACTTTATGAGGCGCCCAAGCTTTATCTTGATCTCCAAGCTTTAGTCCGAAATATGCGGAGTATACTTTTTTCACAAAGTCTGTAATATTCAGCTGTTGCATCAACACTGTATATTCACCACAAATGTAACAGAAACTGTTAGACGAATTAATACACTTCCACTGAGCCATAATGCTAATTTTGGGAAACACGGTTGACTATGACGAGCTAACTAGAGATGAGCCACCCCCCTAGTGTTCTAATTCGATTCGATTCGTCGAATTAGTGATTTGTTTGTCGAATGTTCGTCGAGTGTTCGACGAACAACTCGAACCCCATTGAAATCAATGGCAGGCTACAAAGAACACATAGAAAATACCCTCAAAGGGCTCCAAAAGCTGCCAAACTACTGGCAGCTGGCAGGTGGGGGCCAATATCGAGGGCTGAAGGGGGCTGAAAGCAGAGCGGCCGGTCACGTGGTGCCGCTCATTTGCTATTCATGATATGCACTGCATCCTCCCGCCCATCAGCGGGGGGATGCAGTGCATATCCCGTAATACAGGCTCCCCCCGTATGTATACAGGCTCCCCCAGCACTTATACAGGCTCCCCCCGTATGTATACAGGCTCCCCCAGCACTTATACAGGCTCCCCCCGTATGTATACAGGCTCCCCCAGCACTTATACAGGCTCTTCTCGTATGTATACAGGCTCCCCCAGCACTTTTACAGGCTCTTCCCTTATGTATACAGGCCCCCCCTCACAGTTTTGCAGCCCCCCTCCCCTCACAGTATGCCCCTGCAAGCGCGGCACAGCGCACATACTATACCTTAAACAGCTGTCACCCGGTCTCCATCCGAACGCTCCTGGCTCTGCTTGCATCTTCTCCTCCTGTCACGTGAGCGGCCGGGGTCGCAGTGACGTCATCGCGACGAGCCCCGGCGGCCACAAGCAGGAGGAGAAGCTGCAGCCAGAGTCAGGAGCGTTCGGATGGAAACCGGGTGACAGCTGATTAAGGTATAGTATGTGCGCTGTGCTGCGCTTGCAGGGGCATACTGTGAGGGGGAGGGGGGCTGCAAAACTGTGAGGGGGGCCTGTATACACACGGGAAGAGCCTGTATAAGTGCTGGGGGAGCCTGTATACATACGGGAAGAGCCTGTATAGCTGCTTGCGGAGCCTGTATACATACGGGGGGAGCCTGTATACATACGGGGGGAGCCTGTATAAGTGCTGGGGGAGCCTGTATACATACGGGGGGAGCCTGTATTACCTGATATGCACTGCATCCCCCCGCTGATGGGCGGGAGGATGCAGTGCATATCATGAATAGCAAATGAGCGGCATTACGTGACCGGCCACTCTGACTGTATATTTACGGGGGGAGCCCTTATATATGCTGGGGCAGCCTGTATACCTACGGGGGGAGCCTGTATATATGCTGGGGGAGTTGAATCATTTTCGAACATAACCTAGAACTTCCAAATTTGATGCAAATTGTTCGAAATCGACGAATCACTCGAACACAGCCCAAAACAGGTCGAATCTGAGATTGGCGAACATTTCGAATCGAACATCTCTCATCTCTAGAGCTAACACGAACTGAGATTAAAATGTGTGAAAAGGCGAGAACCAAGATAAAACAATTGAAAAAAGCCCGGGCATGTCAGAGCCCGCTCGTTCAGCTTGCATCATGTTGATGCTGGTTTCATTAGCTCACTCTGAAAGTTCTTTTCTTTGAAAGTTATATTTTTTTGGCATTGTATATCTTCAATACACTGATGTGAATTAATTAAAGCTAGGGTCACACTTTAAAACAGAATTGCGTTCACCGCATCCAGATCCGAATATGGTGAACACAATTGGCTTCCCACACATTTTGCAAGCAAAATGTGTGGCTGAAGCCGCAATCCGGTAACCGGATTGCTCCGGATGTTTAATCCGGAGCAATCCGGTTATTGTACAGTTTGCTCATCCCTGCTGCCGCAGGGATGAGCAAGCTGTAAAATCTGTTAAAAAAGAATAAATATTAATAATAATTGTGCCCATCATGTCTCTAGGGGGTGCCCACCCCCCCTAGAGACATGCTACCTACTCAGGTGGACATGTAATGTGTGAATAACTGCTGTACAGTAAGCTGGTTCCTGTCGGCTCTGTACAATTTTCTGAATGAAGCCACGGCTCCACTGACAGCGGTGCGCATACTATACGTAATCTACGTATAGTATGTGCGCTGTCTGAGGTCCTGTAGGCTTTTACAGTAGATCTATGGCACTGCGCAGCCCATAGATCTACTGTAAAAGCCTACAGGACCTCGGACAGCGGCACATACTATACTTACATTACGTATAGTGGAGCCGCGGCTTCATTCAGAAAATTGTACAGAGCCGACAGGAGCCAGCTTACTGTACAGCAGTTATTCACACATTACATGTCCACCTGAGTAGGTAGCATGTCTCTAGGGGGTATGGACACCCCTAGAGACATGATGGGCACAATTATTATTAATATTAAAGCTACTTTCAACAGTGATAACACTTTGCTTATCCCGGCGGCAACCGGGATAAGCAAAGTATAAGGTAACCGCATTGCTCCGGATTACACATCCTGAGCAATGTGGTTACCGCATTGCGGAGGCTAGAACCACCCTGAAAACTGCAGCCTGCATGATTTTTCATGCAGGCTGCAGATTCGGATGCGGTAATCGGATTGCATATAATGCAATCCGGTTTTAATAATGGGCTCCTATGAGAAGCGTTTCCTGATGCGGTTTTGAGCTTTTTGAAAGCTTAAAACCGGATCAGGATTTAAAAAAAAAAAAAAAAACGCAAGTGTGACCCTAACCTAATAGTAATTTTGACTTTCAAAACCCTAAGATAAAAAAAATACCAAAAATTGAGAAAAATTTACTAAATTTGGAGAGAATTTAGCATTTTGTGGCAAATCCTGAAGTCCAAGGTTTTTTCAATATTTTTTTCGTTTACAGCACACCAAAATACATGGAAATTATATGAAAATAATCAAACAGCTTTTTAGTCGCAGACCTGTGTAATAATAATTTTAATTTATATAACACCAACATATTCCACACTGCTTTACAACTCAGTGGGGTGATGTACAGTCATGAGTAACAATTATAAAAAATACAATAAAGCAAAAAAAAAAAAAGAAGTTGACCCTGCTCATAAGAGCTTACAATCTACTATGATGTGGGGGTGACACAAAGTACAGGTGCTTATTTACAATGATGGTCCAGCCATCTTGGAGAAATGGGGGGTTGGTAAATGCTGCATGAGTGGCAAACATCCAATCTGTGTAGAGCTTTTGGGTTTGGTGGAGCTGATGGAGAATTATGTTCAGAGAAGTAGTGAATGGGCTATATATAAAGAACTACGACTAAGGGGCGGTTTTTAGGGAGCACTTAACACTGTGTAAGTTGTGGATGGTTCTAATTTCTTGGGGTACAGTGTTTCAGAAAACTGGTGCAGCTCGATAAACGTCTTCCAGTCAGGAATGGGAGGTTCGGATTAGTGTGAATATTAGTCGAAGGTCGCTTGTAGAACATAGAGAATCGGTGAGGTGATAGACAGAGATGAAAGAGGAGATGTATGGAGGTGCCGAGTTGTGAAGAGCTTTGTGTCTGAGAACAAGCAAATTGAATTGAATCCTGTAGTGTTAAGTTATGGTTTACAAATTTGTTAGTTCCTATATTTCTCTGTAAGGGGCCTTTCACACTTGCGGTTTTTTCCTGATTTGGAAGATCAGGTAAAACTCGATTCTTACAGTATTTTTAACATTCACTTTAATTTTGTCAGGTAGAATCTTGTTGCTTCATGTTTTCTCCTAAAATCATTAAAAAGAATGGGCATAAAAAAAGAATCCTGTAAGGGCCACTTTACACACACCAACTTATCTGTCCAACGTCTGACCAACTTACTGGTTGCAGTGAAATCATTGACACATTGCTCCATTTTGTGGCTGTGTACAAATGGAGCAATGTGTCCATGATTTCACTGCAACCAGTAAGTTGGTCAGAAGTTGGACAGATAAGTTGGTGTGTGTAAGGCGGCCGTCACACGCTACAATATCGAGAGCGATATTGTAAGCGATCACGTGCACGCGCGATCGCTAACAATATTGCTCACATCGCCGGTGAGCTGTCACACAGACACTCACCAGCGATGTGGGCCAGCGAGATCGCTGGTAACTATGGTACACATCGGGTTACTAGGTGCCGCGCGGCGCTTAGTAACCCGACGTTTACCATAGATACCATCTCCCAGCATAGGCTCTGCTGCTGGGAGATCGTTCATCGTGGTGTCACACACCACGATGAGGCAGATTGAACAAGCGATGATCGCTTGATATGAGCTCCGGCTCCCATATCTGCGATGTAACGATCAAGCGATTTTACGTTGTAAAATCGCTTGATTGCACGCAGCGATGCACAAACGATATCGCTTAAGCGAACAAAAAGTAGATCACTTAAACGATATCGTTCGCAATATTGAACCGTGTGACGGCCGCCTAGAGTGGCCATAAGAATCAGGTTTTTGCCTGATCTTCCAAATCAGGAAAAAAACGCAAGTGTGAAAGGCCCCTTACTTGATTTTTTCCAATTTTACAGCTGTTTCTAAAGGGTATGTCACCCGCGTCAATATCGCCTGCACGATCACGGCTGCACGTGACGTTGCAGCGATATTGACGCGTGTGACATACTGAATCAACCAGCGATAAATCGCTGGTTGATGATCGCCAGGTTTTAGAATCTGTTCTAAAACCTGGCGATGGTCACCCGGTGGACACGCAGCATCGCTGCGTGTGACACCGGGAGTAGCGATATTCCAGCTCCCAGCACCTCTCACAAGCGCTGGGAGCTGGTATCCAAGGTAAACTGCGGGTATCTAGGCAGCGCGCGCTGCCTAGATACCCGATGTGTACCTTAGTTACCAGCCTCCTCCGCTCACCGGCTGGTATCTAAGGTACACAGCGGGTAACTAGGGTCCATAGTTACCCGCTGTGTACCTTAGATACCAGCCGGTGAGCGGAGGAGGCTGGTAACTAAGGTACACATCGGGTATCTAGGCAGCGCGCGCTGCCTAGATACCCGCAGTTTACCTTGGAGACTAGCCTGCTCCTGCTTCCAGCAGGCTGGCAGCGGGAGCAAGACATCGTGGAAACGATATTTAAATCATTTCCATGATGTCTCTGGTCCATTGATCGCTGGTGAGTCTGCCTGTGTGACAGCTTACCAGCGATCATCTGTCAATGTCGTCAGCGATCATCTCACTGACGACATTGACGCGTGTGACACCCCCTTAAGGCTGGATGAGTGAAGGCCAGTTTACACACACCAACGTATCTGTCCAACTTCAGACCAACTTGCTGGTTGCAGTGAAATCATGGACACATTGCTCCATTGTACACAGTCACAAAATGGAGCAATGTGTCCATGATTTCACTGTAACCAGCAAGTTGGTCTGAAGTTGGACAGATAAGTTGGTGTGTGTAAACCCACCATAACAAAAGGTGTAATATTACTCCTAAAAAGCAGGTCAAAATTAGACAATTTTTATTCAGTGGAGTACGTTAAAGTCCAAAAGGTTTTGTTGGTTTTTCAGAAAACCATGCCTTAATTGTAATTAATCTGAAATACTTATATAAATCAACCTCTAAGTTGAAGCAGCCCATTCTGGCACTAAGACAAAAAGATCACTGTTTTTTGTTGATAACTGAGCTGGAAAAAGCTTATGGTGGGTTTACACGCTGCAATATCGTTTCGATATCGCAACTCAATGGCGCGGGAGCGCGCAATTAGTGCACGTTCCTCCCGCATCGCATCGGAGGTTTACACGTACCAATTTCACCTCCGATCCACGACGGAGCAACGATCCGGAAGTGGCCGCGTCCGATGGGCCGGCGATATTTCACATCGAAGTCGGGCATTGACACAGCACAATCACATAACCAATGTGGGTGTGGCTTCGGCGTACCTGAGGACATGGGCGGCTACAAGGTAGTATTTTGCCGCGCCCACGATAAGCCTATTGGCCGGCGCCAGTGCGTCTTGATTGGCCGCTAAACGTCTCCACCACGCTGTGGTCCGGGATGGATTTAACCATTGTGTGGCACTGTTCCAGCCACTTATTTAACATATATTCTGCGTCGCATTTGCGGCAACACTCTGTTTCGTTTTTAATTGCAAAACGTTTGTGCCATGTTACACACACAGATATCTGTGCACATATTGTTCACAGATGTTTGTTTGCAGTGAGATCATAGACACATTTTTACATTTGGACAAGGGCAGAAAAATCAACAATGTGTCCATGATTTCACTGTAAACAGAGATCTGAAAACAATATCTGCACAGATATCTGTGTGTGTGACGTGGCACACATACATATTACAATATCCCACTACAGAGCAACTTGTTCACCTTCCCTGTAGAAGTCTGCACATGTGTATGTAACTCACATACCCCTGTTGTTGCATGCTATTAAATGTATGTATGTGTTTACCCGTCTGCATATGTGTTAAGGACACAGACAATCATAGGCCATATGTGTTTACCCACCAATGTGTACTAAACACTATGTGGCCATAGAGAAATCATTTTCAAATGCATTCTGTTTGATCACCCATATACATGTGTAATGTACATGTGCAGACAATGGTGCATGGACCCCTAAACACCATTTGGCTAACCAAACGCTAACCCCAACATATAATGAAATGCGTCAGGTACTGTAATCATGTTAGAAAGAAAGTATGCACACACACTTGTGGTTTATCCAAAAATATATTGGTATAGTGTTCACACACACCATAGCAAAACATAACAAGACAATGTGACATAATACATAAACATAAAAAGTGATACATTCAACAAATAAACATACAGTACATTGTAGCAAAACTATACAAAAACCAGCTGCCTAACACATGGCACATTAAGGACCTCAGACTACCCCCTTACATGTCGTGTGGCTGCCAGGGCACTGCCCCAGTGCCATTGAGATATGAGCAGTAGCTGTCTCTGCTGCTTCTGGCATCCTGCTGAGGTCGACCTGGGCCTAACGGCTGGAGTGGCGCTATCCCAAAGTCGTTAGCACGCCAATCCCCTGGACTGAGTTCCCCACTTGTGGGGTCCACACTATCCACAAAACTTACTGGCGTGTATGATTGTGTATCCCTACGCCGCAGAAAGTTATGTAGCACACAACACGCCATCACTACCATACGGATAGATTCCATTTTCAGACTTAAAGGAGTATGAAAGACGCGGAATCTATTGGCCATTATCCCAAACGCATTTTCAACCACCCGCTGTGCACGGGATAGGCGGTAGTTGAACATGCGTTTCTCAGGGGTCAGAGCCCTCTGGGGATATGGCCGAAGGAGGTTGGCGTGTAGTGCAAAGGCCTCATCCCCCACAAAGGCGAAGTTGAGATGCTCAGCGGTGTCATCATTGGTGGGTAAGTTCAGGCGGCCATCCACAAGGTCCCGACCAAATGAGCTATGGGCCAAAACTCCACCATCAGACACACGACCGTTCATCCCCACATCCACAAGGAGGAACTCGTAGTTCGCATTCACGAGGGCCATGAGGACCACACTAAAATAACGTTTGTAGTTATAATAGTACGACCCGCTGTTGTGGGGTTGTGTGATCCTCACATGCTTGCCATCCAATGCCCCCCCGCAGTTTGGGAATTGCCACCTCTCCTGAAAGCCAGTGGCAACTGACAACCATTCCGCGGGGGTTGTTGGAAACCGCATATAGGTTGGCAAGAGACACCTCACAATAGCCTCACAAGTCTCAGGGATAAGGCTACTCAGCAGGGAGCGCGACACTGCGGATGCATACTGCAGCTCAGTCAGCGTGCGCCCTGAAGCCAAGAAACGTAGAGTGACAACCAACCGCTCCTCTGCTGGTATTGCTGGACGCATCACAGTGTCCTCATGGGCAATATGTGGTGTAACCAAGTCCAACAGTATTTTGAATGAATCCTCGGACATGCGGAGGAAATTTCTGAAATCCTGCTGATTGTTATTCTCCAGCTGACGGACAAGGCGCATGTGTGTCAGGTCGGACCTTTGCAGGAGCCAGTCACGAGACCACACACGCCGTCGTCTCCGCCTCCGCAGTCTCTCATTCCTCTCATCTGTCAACAAGGAATCCTCAACCATGGACAAAGCCACTACTCCCATTAAGGAATGATGCATCTCGGCAAAACAGTGTTAGCAGGAATCTGGAAGAGAGTAAAATAGAAAAATGTTAACACATTGTAGACATAAATCGAAAACTAATATTCGGAACACTGAAATGTCACCCACACAGCAGCACCAAAGAGGACTGCATGAAACCATGTAATTTAGTGATGGGGTATGATGGCAAACAACATGTAATGTTGTATCGGTGCTATTTATTTAGCACGCCTCACATACATAGTATTGAAATTTTGGACTATAAAAAAAAACATGTCTTGGTTACAGACAGACATATTAGCAAAGGTTTAATGAGGACAATAGCCTGTCTGTCTCTTTTTCAAGGCTTTTTAAAAGACATGACAATTGGAAGTGACAGTGCTCCTGTGTGTGTCAATGTCTTGGTTAAAAAGCATTTTTAGACAAAGGCACTATGCCAAGTGCAGTATGTGGCAAGTAACGCCATGTACAGTAAGGATTAACCCAAAGTAATTGTAAAAAAAAATGTAGGAGCCTGTTTATAGTGTAAACTGCTCACGCATTTTGGCAACCTAAATCATATAACAAATCAAATCCACTTCAAACATGCTTGCAAATAAGTCAAGGCCACTTCACACACACATATATCTGAGTCCAATATCTGAACACATTTCTGGTTGCAGTGACATCATGGATAGACTCTTCCATTTTGTGGCTGGGTAAAACATGGAGCAATGTATCCATGATTTCACTGCAACCAGAGATCTGTTCCGATATTGGACTAAATATATCTGTGTGTGTGAAGTTGCCTTAAAAAACCATACAACCACACTCAATAAGCATAACATGTTTCAAACCATCCAGCATCCATGTACACACACAAACAATATTAATCCTGGTGTGCTGTGTGGGCAGCATATCCAGGAGCAAAGACATTAAATGTCCAAAGTCAGTAAATGTTTTTACACTTTGGGCCTATGTATTGGTTTAAGCTCAGCACCCCACCTAAAATAATTGTAAGCCCCATATCCACCTCAGATAGCACAAGAGCCAACATTTTCAACATCTTTCAATAGTAAAACCTCAATTAAACGGATATTACGTGAAAAAAGAAGTACACACATGTAGGAAGCTCCTACTCAAACATGTGCAGCATAACACATATAAAAACTGTGTGTAAATGTGTGCAAACAATATTATGCTGTTAGTTCACTCATCATCACAGTGTTTTATAGGACATATAACCTGCAAAGGCCTGCCTGACAACGCAACTACCACAATCACACAGCACCTAGGATTTATTATACTTTACACAACGTCAACTACATGTGCACACTTTGCACAGCGTCTCCATGCTACTAATGCTGGCTAGTCACAATTGTACATGCAGGGCTATTCGTACTAAACGCATTAACTATGCCAAATTTACAAGTATAAACTACAATCAGGAACATTACTTACCTCAATGGCGCTGGGCAGAAAACCTAATTGCGTTCAGCTGTGTGCGGTTTATGAAGGGCCAAACACCAAGTAATTAGGCAACACACTTGCGTCGTCCAATGGTAGTGCGTCTTGAGTGCCAACGCCCAACGTCGTGGATTGGGCAGCTAATTAACGTTTTCCATTGGCTGGTTATCCTTTAAAAGACGACTTTACCATCATCCCCACACCAACACATGCATATACTCCGTGGTAGCGTTCCCTCTTTTTGCATAGCAGGATTGACGGTATGTATTGGCGACTCTTGGTCGTCATGTTTTGTTGTTTATTTCACATGTAGTATTTCAATTATAGTGTGTTTGTTTTGTCTTTCCAAGTGTTTTGAATTTTGCAAAACTTGCATATATGCACAATATATGTAACTCATGGCCACTTTACACACAACAAGTTATCTGGCAAACGTATGAGCAAATTGGTGTTTGGTTGCAAATTATGGGCACATTTTTCCCTTTGGTAAATGTCTACAATGGAGCAATGTGTCCCTGATTTCACTGCAGCCAGCAAGTTGCTCCGAAGTTTGACCGAGAATTTGGTGTGTGAAAAATGCCCATCAGATACATATTTTGCTTTCACCTGTTGAACCATGTCCACATCTTGCTGTATATGTGTTGCTGACACACTTTACCCAAAAGTGTATCTGCTTGGATTTTCAAACACATACATGTGCGTACTTTACAAAGATGTGTGTCTGTGTGGCAATTGTATTTTTGGTTTAACAATTTTGTTTTTATTTTGTGTGTTTTGAAATGTTCCAGAACCCTGCTCCTTTTTTTTGGATTTTGTACATTTTATTTGGCAATTAACATGCCTGTTTGCTTTGGCCATTTACATGGTTATTTCTGTATTAGCCAAACCAATCATGCCTTTGCGTACAGGAGCAGATAGTTAGCTCCTCCGTGCCGCTAATGTTGTTGTTTATGTGTTGACCCGCAAGTTCGGAAAGTTGCCCTTACATCCATTGAAAATGAGTGGCATACATACATACTGTTTGCCTATGTTGCTTAATGCCATCCTTTGCAAAATCTTTAGTTTTATGTTTTTTAAATTTTGCGCATGAATGCCAATGTATTAAGATTTGGACAGGAAGACATGGAGCCACATGCTAACGCATGAAAGGAAATGAACCATGCATATGTGTTTTGACTGTATTTTTGTTCTCGGTTCACAGATGACAGACAACCATGAATATATCCAGGCCTTCATAGCGAAATACCAGGAGCTGGAGTGCTTGTGGCGGGTCAGAGCGCCGGAATATAAGAACAATACGGCGCGGAGAGTGGCGTATGACCAGCTAATCTCACTCAGCCAGCAGCACAACCCAGGGCTGAGTGTTGATTTGAATTTTGTGCAAAGGAAAATAGCTAACCTGCGCACAGCGTACCAAAAGGAGGTGAAGGAGGTCAACAAATCCATGCGGTCCGGGAGTGGAACGGGGGAGGTTTATGTGCCACATTTGTGGTACTATAACCTCCTCCATTTCCTCAAGGACCAGCATGAGCCTCCTAGTACACTGTGCAGCAGGTCCTTTGCACAAAATTCTAACGCCACTCTCCAAGTGTCGGATCCGCCACAACAGGTATGTGTTTGATCTTCTGGTTTGTCTCTCTATCCAACGGTGGTTGTAGACACTGGTGTTGTGTGGCACTTTTTAAACCTATCATCGTGTGTTCTTTTTCATCCTGCACCTTGGGCTAAAGCACGTTTTTTATCCCTTCAAAAAGGGACACAAGCTTTTTTTCTTGTCTCAGCACATATGCGTAAACATGCTGCTTACTTATGTAAGTAGAGTAAGCAGTGTGTTTTTTTCCAATTTTCAATGTGTATCAATGTTTTCTTTTAAATTTTTACATTGATTACATTGCATGCTTAAAGTGGTTTAAGGGATTTTGCCTGTAACAGCATAGATGTTTTTTGCTTTTCCTTATTTTTTTTTTTTTTTAACTTCATATTCACAGGACTCTCAAGGCGCCGGGCCAAGCCAAGAAGAGGCACCCGTTCTGGAGGAGCCCCCCACTACATCGGGGGTGGAGCCTGATCCCGGTCCCACCAGGCAGCACCCGGGGCCCAGGGAGGGGTCCAGGTCACGGCGAAGACCTGCTCCCCTTCTACCCAGCTGGGTGACTGGGCCAAGAGGGTGCTGCTCAATCTTGAACGTGTGCCTTGGACTGGGATTGGGCTTATGGTCAGTGAACGGGTGTCGGAGCTGGCCCGCCCTGAAAAAACTCACCTGGAGAGGATAATCACTCTGGCCCTGGAGGCGTCGATGAATGGGACACTGACTGGGGAGACAGTGTTGTCGGAGCCCCCCCCCACCACAGCCCCCCCAGCCCACCCCGACCATCCTGGCCACCCAGCAGCTACATGCCCCGTCAGTGTTCCTTCATCGGCCGCAAATGCCTATGTTGGGGCCTGGACATATTCATGGTGTGCCGAGGGTGCCTTTGACATCTTTCCCTCGGCACAGAACATACCCTCTTCCTGCAAGGGAACAGGGTGAGTCTGCCATCGCCAATCCTGGCGAAGACTATGAGCCTTATTGGGGAAGCTACCAAAACCTGTGATTTCTTTCATGGACCATATTGTTTGTTTTGCTTTAGTACCATTTGCTTTATCCCAAAGTTGAAGTAAAACTAAATTTGAGTTAGGTTTTTTCACCAACAATAAATTTACTTTGCAAAATACTGTTGTATTTCTTTTGAGACTAGATAACAGTTATCAAGCAGGTACAAGTAGATTCCCATCTCCATAATGTCACACACAGCTGTTACAGACAATACAAGTAGCTTGAAAAATTCTTGTTTAAATAATCGAAAATGTAATTTGTTGTTAAGGGCACTTTACACACATACACTTTTTGCAAAATTGAGTTTCCACATTTTGTCTTGCAATGAAATCATGTACAGATTGTTATGTTTTGTGGCGTGGGTCAAATGGAGCAATGTGTCCATTATTTCAGTGTAAGGCTCAATTTTTCAATTATTTTTAACACTAACTTTGTGTGGGTAAAGTGGACGTTACTTTGCCCTACCCAGAATGTCCCATGGTCTATGTGGTGCGGTACTCATACAGTGTTCAACAATCCTAAATAGTTGTGTGCCCTGGGTCCTCTTTTTTGGGTTACTTAAGGCCACTTTACACACAAAGACATCTGAGTTCAATATCTGAAATGATCTCTTTTTGCAGGTAAATCATGGATCCATTGATCGATGTTGGACACAGCCACAAAATGGCCATTTTTATCCATGATTTTGGAGTTTACAAACTCCAGGCCTCAAGGCACAACAACAGTGCAGGTTTTCAGGATTTAATTAGTATTGGCCATGTGCTAATTGAATCACCTTCCCTGGTGCTGATTCCAATTTCTAATGAAATCCAGAAAACATGCACTGTTGGTGTGCCTTGAGGACTGCATTTGTGAACCTCAGCTTTATTTAAATGCAACCATAGATCTGTTTAGATATTGTATTCAGATATCTGTGTGTGTAAAGTGGGCTTTAGGCCCACATTAAATGACGCAGATTTCTAATTTACGTAGCATCTTTGACATGAATAAAGGTTTTTGGTAGGTGTACTTATGTTGGTCAATGAAAATGCACACAAGTAATTTTTTTTTTTTTTTTTTTGTAATTTAGCGGCTTGATAAAAAATGCAAGGCACACAGGGTTTGTTAAAAACCTCGTATCAAAAACATAACAGAGTAAAATGGACCATGGTCAAACATTGGTCATAAAGTGCAAATGTGTCCAAACATATCAACAATGGCGTAATGCAGAAACATTCCACAGGAGTTTACGGGCCAACATGACCTTTTAAAAAGGAAAAAAGTAACAAACAACAGTATGTCAACATGACACAATTCAAATTCCAACTTGGAAGAAAGGTAGTAAGCAAAATAATTAATGTGGCCCAACAGGGCCCTGAGTAGAAGCTTGGCTGACAAAATGGTGCAACATGGCACCCAGCACCTCCAGCTGCGTGGTTGCCTCCCGTAGCTTCACCAGAGCCTCTTGGAAGGCCGGAATTAGGTCCCGGTAAGATATTTGTCCTACATTGTGAAAAGACAAACATCATTGGCCAGAATTTAAAAATAACTTGTCAACAACATTCGAAGTGTTTACAGCAAAAATAATTACCAACTCCAGGAGGGGAGCCATTGACAGAGGAGGGTGATTGGCGCAAGTTAGATGGGGATTCATCAGCTGTTGGGCCTAGTGGTTTGCAAGAAACAAAAACCTTAATTAACAGCATGTTGGTTTTAAGGTACACTTTACACACAAAAAGTTATGTGTCCTACTTCTGAACAACTTTAAGTGTTTGTCTAAAAATCATGGACACATTTATCAATTTTGTGGCTGTGTCAAAATGGAACAATGTGTCCATGATTTCACTGTAACCATTATTTTTTTCAGAAGTTGGACAAATAATTTTGTGTGTGTAAAGTGGCCATCACATACAGTACTATTTACTTTAGCAAACAAAAAAAGGCCAGCAATCAATTCACAAGTACCTGAAGCACTGCCATGTTCATCACGTGATGAGTGTGGCTGGCCAGCTCCATATGCCTCCATTATTGCGTGTAAGGCCGATTGACCATGGGGTGTGTCCTGATCACCAGAAACAGAGGGCAGACACACTCCCAGATGGCCATGTTGTTCCACTGCCACAGGGGAGTATGCAGGAGCTTGGGCCGGTGACTCTCCCAGATCTGCTCGTGGTGATGCTGCTAGTGACCGATGTGGCGATCCAAGTGCAGATGATGGTGAGGCTGGGGACAATGTTTCCCTTGAGGGAATGGTAAGTGGGGATCTTGAGCGTGCAGGTGATCTCTCGGGTGACCTGTGTTGTCCTTCTGCTGGTGCTGCCGATGGAGCCTGGTCTGCCTCATCTTCGGCATCTGTGTATTTTGAAGGTAGCATTTCTTACCGACTATTTTTAAAAGTTCAACATAGTGTAGTGTGTGCCTACTACCCTTTGTTGTATAAATTACCTCTTACATACATGATGGCCTTATGTCCATTATGACATTATAGTGTGTCTGCTGGTGTATGTACTGGTATGATTTTTTAAACATTAAACAATAAAGGCCACTTCACACACACACATATCTGAATCCAATATCTGAACAGATCTCTGGTTGCAGTGAAATCATGGATACATTGCTCCATTTTGTGGCTGTCTACAACATGGAGCAATGGATCCATGATTTCACTGCAACCAGAGATCTGTTCAGATATTGGACGCAGATATGTGTGTGTGTGAAGTGGCCTTTAAGTTATGTGGACATTACAACATACTGGTCATAGGTATGGTTCCTTTACTTGTTTACCACACTATTGCTTACTTAATAACACGCAACAGCAATATTGCTTATGTGTTGGTACTCAAATATTTGAAGACCTGGAGTAGGACTAATTGGTGTAGGAGACAATATATGTTGGCTTCTGGGTTGTGTGTACTATGCTATATTGTGTAATGATGACACATGTTTGTATGTATCATGACATAATACTCACCACGCAAAGTCTGGATGTGTTCCCGGATGGCGGCAATACGGTCCCTGGCCTTATGTTTCATGTCCGCTATCTTTTTAACAATTTGCTTGTAGCTTCGGTCAACATTTAGGTCCCGCATCAAGGCCCGTTGGATCTTGCGTACAATTCTTTTTTTGTGCAGCCTGGGGTGCTGGTGTGGTTGAACACACCAGTAATCTTGGTTGTCTAATAAATCAAATAAAATTAGCAGCTCAGGCTCGCCCCAGGCTAATGAGCGCTGTTCCGCCGCCATTTTCACTGCTGGGACTTCACTCCACCTCTAAAGGGTGGGCCTGCTGCAAGCCAACGTCATGACGTCACGACGCAAATTGCGGGAGCGGCCCATCATTTCTCACTCCGCAAAGGCGTCGCACACACATACTGGCGGAGTCCAGAGCACGCTCTGCGGTTGGGAAATATGGCCAGCACAACGCATTTGGGTCGCACACACACCATCATTATAGTTTACACATGATATATATGTGGAGGGAGTTGTGAGATGCAAAGTACTGTTTGTATGATGTTCCTTTTAATACCATTAACATTGAAAACATGGGGACGACAAGACATTAACAAAATGCGGACATTACATGGTACAGTCGTCGTGACAAGGTCCAAAAAAAATTTGCACGAGCAGTACAGAAGATGTGGAATTGTGTTTGCATGCATTCTGTTTGGCACCTTTGCGCTGCTCCATCAACTAGTCAGGAATGCAGCGCACATCACAATAATAAACTGCTTAACAAAAAAAATGGCTGCTTCGCAACGCTCAGCCAATCCGCATTGACTACCTAGCCACCAATCATTGGAGGTGGGCGGCTTAACAATTTACACATTAGCAACGCCTACGGGACTTCCGGGAACGAACAAACAATCTGGATTGAAATCGGAGTTGTGCGTTTACACAGCACGATCGGCTCCAATCTCCCTTCAATATCTGAGCATTGAATAGCATTCAATCCCCGATATCGCATTGACATCGTTCCTGCATCGTATTGGACGTTCACACCATATAACGCAGGAACGATTTCGCCTCCGGCGATTGAACCACGTGACTTTTGATTGAAATTGTACTACGATATCGCGACGTGTAAACCCGCCATTAGGAGTGGAGATATTTTCTTTTAAATCAGTTTAAGTTTGTGATGATGGTTCACTTAATTTAGATTGTCCCATTACCTTAAGGCCACTTCACACACACAGATATCTGAGTCCAATATCTGAACAGATCTCTGGTTGCAGTGAAATCATGGATATATTGTTCCATTTTGTGGCTGTGTACAACATGGAGCAATGTATCCATGATTTCACTGCAACCAGAGATCTGTTCAGATATTGGACTCAGATATCTGTGTGTGTGAAGTGGCCTTCAGAGTGTATATCCATGGAGACCTCATTCTCTTGATCGTTGGTGTATACTTTTTGTGACCTTCTTGTTGATTCTTACCCATCAGATTCAATTTTGGACATTTGTGTCCCTAAGGGAGTAAATAAATTAGACAGAGGCCAAACAAGAGGAGAAATTGTGTGTACCACAATAATGTATTTTTACAGATCCCCAAAAGATCAATATCATACTTTAATTACTTTAATAATTTTAATACTTTTAGTAGTTTCTAGTTCTTTTTTAAGTGTCTCTAAATGCAGTTTTTGGTTGTTTATGATAGCATCCCACTGCCTTTATGGTGTTTTCAACCTCCAAAAGACTTGTTTTTGCAGTGTTCATTCCTTTTGTAGATACTCAATATTTATTAAAATAATATCAGAAGCTTATTTAATCAATATTTGTATAAAACATGAAAAAAGTCATTATTAGAAAAAACATATTTAGCAAATCCAGTGAGATCACAAATTTGCCGTTAGATTCATGTTTCTTTTTAAGATCAATGATGGCTAATATGGTCAGAGACAAGACATCGGCCATTACGCTACCAATGACGCTATCCGTGTCAAAAGTGTTGGATAGATTTGAGTTTTCTGCTTCATTTTGTGGATATGATACAACATGCTGGAATTTAAAGTGTAAATGTCATTTCATTGAAAGAAAAATAAACAATACTGCATTTGTTGTTAATGATGGGTCACATAGCAGCTAAGATAATGCTTTTTGTACCAAATGACTTATTTTCTTACATTTTTCATAATGCATAAAATGCGTAAAAACTGGATTTTATGTCTGAGTGGGCCATATTTGCCACTAGGCATGTGAGGGCACATGTCTAGGGTGCCAGGTTTAAGCAGGCGGAACCAGGAGCAAGATTAAAAAAAAAAAATTAATCCTCTTCCCTCCTCCAAACTCTATATGAAATCAAGCAAGTTTTTTGAGGAGGGAGGTGGGTGCCACATTCATTTGTAACCGCACCTTTAAGATGCAGTTACAAGGGAATGTGTAAGCGCCCCAGCACTTCCGTGGTCAAGGAAACTCAATTCTGCTTCCTGACCCCGACGTGCTGCACTCACATGGCAAAGGTCGGTAGTGTAATCATCACACTGCAGACAGGACTGTGCAGTGAGCAGGAAGCCAGGACAGCTGCACAGGAGGAAGAAGCTGCCGACACCGGGATCCAGGAGTGTTGCATCAGGTAAGGCGCTGTTACAGCCAAAGATAGCAGCCAGGGTGGGCCTGGAAATGGGGGGAGAAGATGGATGAGGGGACTTGGAAAAGGAGAGTTATGATGGATGGGGGGCCTGGAAAAAGGGGCAGAAGATGGATGGATGGAGGGGGTCTGGGAAAGGGGGAGAAGATAGATCGATGGAGGGGGCCTGAAAAAGTGGGGAGAAGATAGATGGATTGATGGCAGGTGGCATAGAGAAAGGGGGAAGATGGATGGATGGATGGGGGGCGGAATGGAAAGGGAGGAGAATGGGATGGATGGATGGGGTGGCATGGAAAAGGGGGGAGAAGCTGGATGGATAGAGAGGGGGTCTGGAAAAGGGGGGAAAAGCTGGATGGATAAGGGAGTGACATGTGAAAGGGGGGAGAAGATGGATAACTGGATAGGGCGGCATGGAAAAGGGGGTAGAAGATAGATGGATAGATAGATGGAGGGGGCCTGGAAAAGGGGGAGATGCTGGATGGATGGGGGTGGCATGGAAAAGGGGGGAGAAGCTGGATGGATGGATGGATTGATGGATGGATGAAAGGGGGGTGACATGGAAAATGGGGGAGAATGGGATGGGTGGATTGATGGATGGGGGGTAGCATCAAATAAGGAGCAGAAGCTGGATAGATGGAGGGAGGGCCTGGAAAAGAGGGGAGAAGCTGGCTGTATGGATGGATGGATGGATGGAATGATGGGGGAGTGGCATGGAAAAGGGGGGAGAAGATAGATAAATGGAAGGGGGGCAGCATGGAAAAGGGGGGAGAAGCTGGATGGATTGATGGAGGGGGGCCTGGAAAATGGGGGAGAAGATGAATGGATGCATGGTTGGAGGGGGGCAGCATGGGGACAGGGGGCAACATGGAAAAGGGTGGAAAAGCTGGATGGATGGATGGATGGATGGGGGCAGCATGGAAAATGAGGGAGAAGCTGAATGGATGGATGAAATTAAAAGTTCAGGTGACTGAGCAGGTCAACCCACCAGGTGACCACATCAGGCTACTGAAAAACTGTGAATCCTATTGGATTCACAAGTTAAATAACCTATCATCAAGGGACTTCAACAGTGAATACGACTTATATTCATTTCAAATAAATGCATCTACCTTAGGCCCGTCTCACACTAGCGTTTCTGTCCGGAATTGGCATATCAGGACAGAAAACCGCATCTGTCGCATTTGCCGCCTAACGGCTGCACTTGCGGTACACTGGCGGCAAGCCCCATGCATTCTCTATGAGGCTTGCGGCAAGTGCAGCAAGTGCAGTATTGCTGTGATACGGCACTTGCGGCAATTGCAGCCACAAAAAAACGCTGTCAGGTGCGGTGTACCGCAAGTGCAGCCGTTAGGTGGCAAATGAGGCAGGTGCGGCTTTCTGTCCGGATCTGCCTTATCTGGACAGAAACGCTAGTGTCAAAGGGGCCTTAGAATTGTTACAGATACAATAGGGAATGCATTTGAATTACTATGTCTTTACTCAGGATGTACTATCTATTTAAATTTGTCATGTGTTCAAAAACATTTTGCATCTATTTACTATAATTATAACATAGAGACCCTTAAATGTATGTATATTGGATATAACTGATGTTCTCAATCATGATTTTAACAATATTTTTTTCTCTTCTTAAGATCGAATGTGAGCCCAAATCCTCCTACCTCTGAGTCCTTGCAAGCTCCTATTCCCATCCCAAATTGGATATGTCCTCAAATGCACTAAACTATATATTTTCCTTTTTTCTCTCATAGTCTATATTTTCCTTCTTCCATCTACAGTCTTCTATAAGTAACACATATCAGTTACTTTTGTCATTTTCATCCTCTTCCATCTTTTGCAATCTTTCTCCTTCTCTACTGAACATCCTAACCTTAAATCACAACTTAACTAATCATCTAAGGCTGCTTTCACATCAGCGTTTTACACTGATCGCGGCTGTTGCGGTGAAAACAAACGCAACTGCCGCGATTACCGCATAACGGCCGCACTTGCGGTTCACTTGCGGCAAGCCCTATACAGTGTCTATGGGGGCTTGTGGCAGGTGCGGCAAGTGCGGTATTGGCACTTGCGACATGTGCGGCTGCGAAAAAAACGCGGCATACTGCAGTGTTTCCACGGCCGCACCAGCCGCAAGTGCTGAAACCGCACTTGCTGCATCTGCCACACACTTACCGTAAGCCCCATAGACTTTGTATGGGGCTTGCTGCAAGTGAACTGCAAGTGCGGTCGTTATGCGGTAATCGCGGCAGTTGCGGTTTTTTCACCTCAACTGCCGCGATCAGCATAAAACGCTGATGTGAAAGCAGCCTAAGGGCCCTTTCACATCAGCGTTTTTTGAAAATCGCGGCAGATGCGGTGAAAAAAACCGCATCTGCCGCGATTACCGCATACCGGCTGCACTTGCGGCGCGGTTGCGGTTTTTGCCATGCAAAGTATAGGGGTACTTGCGGCAGGTGCGGCAAGTGCGGTTTTGCACTTGCGGCAGGTGCGGCTGCGAAAAAAACCGCGGTCAGCCGCGGTTTTTTTCGCGGCCGCACCTGCCGCAAGTGCAAAACCGCACTTGCCGCACCTGCCGCAAGTACCCCTATACTTTGCATGGCAAAAACCGCAACCGCGCCGCAAGTGCAGCCGGTATGCAGTAATCGCGGCAGATGCGGTTTTTTCACCTCATCTACCGCGATTTTCAAAAAACGCTGATGTGAAGGTGCCCTTAGGCTGCTTTCACATCAGAGTTTTTTTTAAATCGCGGCAGTTGCGGTGAAAAAACAGCAACTGCCGCGATTACCGCATACCGGCATACTTACCGCATACTTGCCACACCTGCCGCAAGCACGCATATATATTGTATGGGGTTTGCCACAAGTGTGCCGCAAGTGTGCCCCAAGTGCAGCCGGTATGCGGTAATCACGGCAGTTGCGTTTTTTTCACCGAAACTGCCGCGATTTAAAAAAAACATGATGTGAAAGTACCCTTAGATCCATAATATCATCTCAGATAGACACAGCATGAAACGATTGGCGTTTGTAATCACTACGCCGTTTATGTTAGGACCGATATTAACAGAAGACACTTAACCAAAAGATGTACTAAAATAGTGGCAGTGCATGCGTACTGGAGTGCTCATTATGTCTGCTCAAACCCCTCAATCCTGACCTGATGGGCTCCTCCTGCCCATATCATGGAAAGCATGCTCAACATTAATCACTTGTTTTTCTCTGACCTTTGACTCCTTACTGTTACAAATGTTTGGAAGCATTTATTTTAGATTGGGGTCTTCAATCAATCATTGATGGTATATGTTAACAGCATGACTGCTGTGTTAGCTGTGCACTGGCCGCTATAGTAGTTTTACATGCCAGTGGTGAGGTTGTCTGCCATGTATGGCCATGTGAGACATTCTTTTTGTTAATAAAACATTTTTTTATCATAGCAAAAAATGCATATAAAATTTGCCATTATAGTACACATCATTTTGCTTCTTTGTTCAGGAAGTGATGTGGTTGAAAACGAGACTATTGTCATTTTGTGTGAACCTGGATTTATAACAATTTTGGACAAGAAACAATTAAAATATAAATACACTAATGCGTCTGGGTTCTTGTCTGTATTTTCATAAACGTGAAAAATCATTTGTAATTTACCCTGCATGAAACCAAGTTGTCAAAAAGAAAAGTTAATGGATGGCACATAAAGTTAAGTGCTTTACTCAAGCTGTGACATATTATTAAATCATTTATTGAGCACTTTATTGTTAAAATGAAATAATGCGGAACAGCTGGAGAATGTTCATGTTTGCAGTGTTGGAGCCTTTAAGCACTCAACAGGGTTAATAAGTGACAAAACATTAAAAAGATCAATTAGGCGATTTATGTGAATATCAATTAGCTCAGGTAGGAAAATCAACTTAATTGTATGCTTCTTGTGTTATAAAACCTAAAAGAATATGGTTGGTGGCATTATTTTATAAATTACAATTTAAGAAAATAGTTTTGCATTGTGTTTAGCGGTGTAATAAAACAACTCAGAGGGCATGATATTTTTTATAGCAAGTTTCAACATAGCCCATTTCAGACACTTATATGAAGTTTTCACTGAAATAATATGCAAATTTGGTGAATTTAGTAGTGAGAGGGCCACTTTACACACACCAACCTCTGTGTCCAACTTCTGAACAGATCTCTGGTTGCAGTGAAAATCATGGACACATTGCTCCATTTGTACACAGCCACAAAATGGAGCAATGTGTCCTTGATTTCACTGCAACCAGATATCTGTTCAGAAGTTGGACACAGATGTTGGTGTGTGTAAAGTGGCCTAGAGGGTACTGCTGAACTAATCAATAAATGGCCTATCTTAGGGCCACTTTACACACACCAACTTATCTGTCCAACTTCTGAACAACTTAATGGTTGCGGTGAAATCATGGACACATTGCTCCATTTTGTGGCTGTGTACAAATGGAACAATGTGTCCATGATTTCACTGCAACCAGTAAGTTGTTCAGAACTTGGACAGATAAGTTGGTGTGTGTAAAGTGGCCCTTAAGGTACCGTCACACAGGGACATATCGCCGGCGATATTGCCGGGGATCGCGGGACCGCGCATCCCTGACAACATCGCCGGTGAGATGTCACACTGAGCAACTTACCGGCGATGTCGCCGGCTAGTTGCCGCGGCTATCGCTCGCTGAGTTGCCCAGCAACCCAGCGAGCGATAACCCGCAATGTAGTAGATAGGCGGAATCGCCCGTAACATTGCGGGTTGCCGCGTTACACAGGGCGATCAGGCAGAATCGCCTGAGCAACATCGCCAGGTTTCCCAACATTGTTGGGAAACCTGGCGATGTGACTCAGGCAATTCATCGCCTGATTATCGCCCTGTCACACGCGGCAATTCGCCGGCGATGTCGCCGCAACCTGGCCACGCCCTCGGTTGCCGGCAACATTGCCGGCGATATCTCCCCGTGTGACGGTACCTTTAAAGATAGATCAGGAATATGAGTTGAGTGGTGGTTTGACACCTGGGGTGGTGGTTGATAAATATATGCAAAGCACTGGCTGTAACACAGCAGCCGTACATAGTTAAATGGCCATTTCTGGTTACTGCAGCATATTTACTGTTGAGGTGAATAAGAGATTATGTTGCGAACACTCGCATATGATATTAAAAGGGATTGTCCATTACAAATCAATTGGTGAATGGATAAGTAAATACTATATTGTGGTAATTAATATTTAATGGGAGACTGTCAATTCCAAAGTCAATTACAAAATGACCGCAGGTCAAAGGTTGCAAATCTCCTCTTGAGTGATTACTGAACAAGCTAGCTAAAAATCATGGAGAAGCAAAAAAAATCATGGACAGGTAAAAAAGTCAAAATTTGGTGTAAAGATAATAAAAATGTTCATATTATAATTACGGTAATATTATAATGTAGTCTACTCCCGCCTTGGTGAAGACAAAATCATAGGAGTTGTGCTCAATGCTCCTCTGCCTCATTTTAAGCATGAAAAAATATACAACTGGAGATACGTGGACACTTTATTGTTCAGAATCAGTTTGGTTTACCAAACATTTGGGTGTTCACCGAATTGTTCGATGAACTGTTCATTGAACCTCTCGAACCCTATTGAAATCAATGACAAGCAACATGAAATGCATAGAAAACAACTTCAAAGGTGTCCAAAAGCTGCCAAACTGCCTATATATAGACAGACACATTTAGCTAGCAAGCTCACCAGTCTCCCGCTGCTTGCTTATATGCCACTCATTAAGCTTCATGCATTTACTGCACTGACCAGCAATGGCGAATCACAGATGTTCACTCTCTGTGAAACTGTCTATAATTGACTGAAGCACTCAGACTGTGATCCTAAAAATGTACCGATGTCTGCGGTGCCTGTGCTTAGTTGCCATACACAATAGTGTATGGCAAACACCCTCCATAGAGCTGCACTGTATTTTTCATTCTCTATAAAAATAAAGAAGACAGCTGCAGGCTATCATGCTGAGCTGCTTAGTTTTTTTTGGCTGGGAGAAATACTGCATGGGTTCCATCCTTTTTTTAACTGCCATAGAGTTTGGGTCCCCATGCTATAGAATAGCAGTCTGCAGCTACACCAGAATTTGGCGCATTCATTGAAAGTATCAAATCCTGGAGCTTTACCTATCTCTTCCTAATACCTTGGTGCAGTTTCATTGGAATGATAGAAGGGGTTAATGACAGCTTTGTATTGACAACTTGTAATTAAGCCCTGAATTGTAAATGTCAGGCTTCTTCTGATACCCGCCCATTGCCAATGTGAATAGTTCATAAACACACAGAGAAATATCCTTTATTATAAATAAAACAAAATAATTCCTTCATTAGAATTAAACACACTGACAACCCTCATTTACCAATTTATTAAAAGTCCAAACAACAGACCCTCTGAAATAATCCACCATGAGGTCTTATGTTGCAATCTCAGCTTTGTTGCATCAGAGGCTGTGCTAAAGAAGAATCATCCTTTCATTGTGGCCTCAGAGTGAAGAATTATGAAACCGACAGCTGCAGCTGTGTGAGCCATGTGCTAGTGAGGTTACCTGAAGACACAGCTCAGGTACCATGGTAACTGCTAACCTTTCTGACTTAATAAAACTCTCACTCACACTAGTTAACCATTTCACTGAACAGTATAAAAATAAACTGTCAAAAAAACTATGCTTTTCCTCACACCGCTCAAAAAAGTGGAATAAAATAAGCTGCCACATCGCTCCATAGGTAGAGAAATAAAAAAAACTACCGTATATACTCGCGTATAAGCCGAGTTTTTCAGCCCAAAAATTGGGCTGAAAAGTCCCCCCTCGGCTTATACGCGAGTCAATACGGTCCCCCTCAAAGTTTGGCGCCCCCACCTCACTTTCTGGGCCCCCCCGCATGCAGCGCTGCGCATATACATTACCTGTCTAGCAGCTGTCACCCTCCGGTGGCGGATCGCGGCTCCCGGCTCCGGGCTCCATCTTCCTCGCTGACTTCCTGCTTATCAGGTGACCGGCCGGCGTCGCGATGACGTCATCGCGATGAGCCCCGGTCACAAAGCAGGAAGACAGCGAGGAAGATGGAGCCCGGAGCCGGGAGCCGCGATCCGCCACCGGAGGGTGACAGCTGCTAGACAGGTAATGTATGAGCGCAGTGCTGCATGCGGGAGGGCCCAGAAAGTGAGGTGGGGGCGCCAAATTATGAGGGGGGCCCTGATGGAGCCCTGTATACTACCACTGGGGCTGTATACTACCACTACTGGGGCTGTATATACTGCTGGGGCCCTGTATACTACCACTGGGGCTGTATACTACCACTACTGGGGCTGTATGTATACTACCACTGGGGCTATATACTACCACTGGGGCTGTATACTACTACTGGGGCTATATGTATACTACCACTGGGGCTATATACTACCACTGGGGCTGTATACTACCACTGGGGCTGTATGTATACTACCACTGGGGCTATATACTACCACTGGGGCTGTATACTACCACTGGGGCTGTATACTACCACTGGGGCTGTATTTATACTACCACTGGGGCTATATACTACCACTGGGGCTGTATACTACCACTGGGGCTGTATGTATACAACCACTGGGGCTATATACTACCACTGGGGCTGTATACTACCACTGGGGCTGTATGTATACTACCACTGGGGCTATATACTACCACTGGGGCTGTATACTACCACTGGGGCTGTATGTATACTACCACTGGGGCTATATACTACCACTGGGGCTGTATACTACTACTGGGGCTGTATGTATACTACCACTGGGGCTATATACTACCACTGGGGCTGTATACTACCACTGGGGCTGTATGTATACTACCACTGGGGCTGTATACTACCACTGGGGCTGTATACTACTACTGGGGCTGTATGTATACTACCACTGGGGCTATATACTACCACTGGGGCTGTATGTATACTACCACTGGGGCTATATACTACCACTGGGGCTGTATACTACCACTGGGGCTGTATGTATACTACCACTGGGGCTATATACTACCACTGGGGCTGTATACTACCACTGGGGCTGTATACTACTATTGGGGCTGTATGTATACTACCACTGGGGCTATATACTACCACTGGGGCTGTATACTACTACTGGGGCTGAATATACCACTGGGGCTGCTGTATACTACCACTGGGGCTGTATACTACCACTGGGGCTGAATATACCACTGGGGCTGCTGTATACTACCACTGGGGCTGTATACTACACTGGGGCTGTATATACTACTGGGGCTGCGTGTATACTACCACTGGGGCTGTATATACTACTGGGGCTGCGTGTATACTACCACTGGGGCTGTATATACTACTGGGGCTGCGTGTATACTACCACTGGGGCTGCTGCTGTATACTACCACTGGGGCTGCTGTATATACCTCTGGGGCTGCTGTATACTACCACTGGGGCTGCTGCTGTATATACCACTGGGGCTGCTGCTGTAACACTGCTGGGGCCTGTATATACCACTGGGGAGGCTGCTGTATACCGCACTGCTGGGGGCTGTATACCTGTGCTGGAGTCCACCCTCGGCTTATACGCGAGTCAATAAGTTTTCCCAGTTTTTGGGGGCAAAAGTAGGGGGGTCGGCTTATACACGGGTCGGCTTATACACGAGTATATACGGTATATCTCTCAGAAGTCAGCAATGCAAAAATAATTCTATTTCTCTAAAATAGTTTTTATGGTATAAAAGTGGCAAAACATAAAAAACCTATATAAATGTGGCATCATTGTACTCATACTGACAGAAAGAATGAAGCTGTTTTATCACTTTTATGAAATGCTGAACAGCGTAAAACAAACAGAAAAAAATAATTTCTGAATTTCTCTTCCTTCTTGATTCTGCCTCACAAAAAGCAGAATAGAAAGCAACCAAAAATATTGTGTGGTCCATGGCATCAATAAAAATTCCAACCCATCCCACAAAAAAAACAAGCATTTTTAGAATTGTGTCATTTTTCTGTCACATAGGTCTCTCAAAGTCACATCAAATGTGATGTGGTCCCTAAAAAAGTGGCTTTGTAAATTTTGTTGGAACAATAAAAATTACTGATAAAGTTTGAACCCTTCTAACAAAAAAAAATATGTTTTCAAAACTGTGCTGATGTAAAGTAGACATGTGGGAAATATTATTTATTAACGATTTTGTGTGACATAACTCTCTGGCTAAGGGCATAAAAATTACAAATTTTGAAATAGCAAAATGTTCAATATTTTTGATACTTTCACAAATAAACACATAAAATATCACTTTAAGGCTGCTTTCATATCAGCGTTTTTTTAATTTCACGGCCAACTTGCAGCAAGCTTATGGCACACCCCAATTTATTCTCTATGGGAATTACAGGAGGTGCAGCAAGTGTGGTTTTGCCACAATCCAGCAAATTCAGCACTTGCTGAAGCACAAAAGTAACGCAGCTGACAGCGTTTTGTTTGACTTGCTGCAAGTGCCAGATTTGCTGTAGTGCAGCAAACTTCATTTGCCACACCTGCTGTAAGTCCCATAGAGAATGAATGGGGGCTTGCGTTACGTCGGCCGTTATGCAGGAGATGCAGTAGGTGTAGTAAATCTGCCGGATCTGCTGAAAAATTGAAAAATGCTGATGTGAAAGGTCCCTTCATTTACAGATAACTTGTATTACAATATGTCTTGAAAAAAACAGTCTCAGAAACACTTGGATCCATTTAAGTGCTCCACAGCAATTACTTCATAAAGTGACACTGGTCAGAATTGAAAATAATGGTCTTGTTATTAGGGTGAAAACCAAGCTCTAGGGTAATAATAATAATAACACTGGTCAACAGCATTTTTGGTGCCAAAGATATTTCATTGAATTTAGGGTATCTTTGGGGTGCTGATTCTGAATATGTCATCAGTTTTGCCAGATTGGCTCAAGTTTTTGAGATTTTTCGTAAAATGTGTAACAAAAAAGACGTTTTTTGCTACTTTTTTAACGAAGTCTGTTATGTTTCTTCTATGTTTTGTCAGTGTATATTCACCACAAATGTAACAGAATGAGTCTGGATCGTTAAGACAACTTCTTCTTGATGAGTTCATGCTTTTCACTGGACAACAGACAACAAACATAAAGTTAGTGCAAAAATCAAGCTATGAACAAACTTTTAGAACACTAATTAACACAAAACTATATTGAGAACTGCTCAGTTCAAGTACTAATCCAAAGAAATTAATGAGATGATGCGTCGCATTTACCAACAAGTGCTATAAATAAGATACCAAAAATCTCAAAAACTTGAGCCAATCTGGCAAAACTGATAGCATATTCAGAATCAGCCCCCCAAAAATACCCCAAATTCATTAAAATATTTTGGGCACCAGAAAAAAAAATTTTTTTTGTTGACCTGTGTAATAATAATAATAACAATAAATAGATGTATTCGTTTATATAGTGCATTTAATTTTGCAGCACTCTACAAACATTTGCAACACTGTCCCTATTGGGGCTCTCAATCTAAACATCCTATCAGTATGTCTTCGGAGTGTGTGAGGAAACCAGAGTACCCAGAGGACCCAGAGGAATCCCACGCCAACATGGGGTAAAGGGGTTTAAGATGCACAAAGTTTCTCAATTCTGGAGAATACGTGATAAATGGCCTCCACTTTTTATTGAGATTAAAGCCCACGTCACACATAACGAGATTGTTAGCGAGATCGTTGTTAAGTCCCAGATTTTGGGACGTAACAGCGATCTCGCTAACAATCTCGTTATGTGTGACACTTAGCAGCATTTTTAGGTCATTCGTCTCCCGCTGGGAACGCTGCATTGCTGTGTTTGAAAGGGACAACAACCAACGATCTCAATACTATGCCCGAGTGTGACAATTCCCAACAACCTCTGTATCATTCCGGATCATTGCTGAGTCGCTGGTGAGATCTGACTGTTTGACATCTCACCAGCGATCCCAAAGTGACACAAAAGCGATCCCTAATGATCGTTATCGTTGTCGGGATCGCTGTTATGTCGTTGTGTGTGACGGGAGCTTTAACCTTAAATTGACACCTGACATCATTAACATATGTAGACCATGCCGTAAGCAATGAGCTAAATAAACTATCGGCAGTTAGATTTTCTGTACTGCAGCGTGTTAAGCAATATATTTCCTCAGAGGGTGAGATGTACATTCAAGATATTGAAGGCTTAATGTCAGGAAAGTATCTCCTCTACCAAGGGAGGAAATTTATCTTCTTCTCTTCGGAACTGGGAAGCTATGTAGACGTTTAAATTATAAACAAGTGTGCCAATAAGTATGTTTATAAAAACAGATTTGATGTCTGATGAGGTATGTCATATATCTAATTCACAAAAAGTTACTTATATACATAGGGATAGTCTCATGGTTAAGAATATTTTGTTTTCAGTTTTGAGGATTTTTTTTACTATTCTTCTCTAACCAACTATGCCAAAAAATATGTATTTATTTTTTCCATTCTTTATTTACTTTTAAAAGGTAACAAAACATGGTACATGATAACATATTTCCGTACATGTTACTTATAACTGTTAGTACCTATGTTTTCCTTATATATTTCTGTAACAAAATAGACACCATCTCCATCTCCGAGGAACCTCTCACAAGTCCCCAGACGACGGGAAACTGTTATAGCATATATGGGGGGGATCTCTTTCGGTCATCGGACACCTCAGTTAATTACTAATATCCCCGCCTCCCACCCTCTCCATCCATGGCTGCCACGTCTTAAGAAAGGAGTCGTGGGAGCTCATTTACCAGCTGGAAAGTACTTCTTGTCTATATAGTTCTGATATCTTGGCCAGCCAGTCCTTCACTGTGGGTGCATGTTGTTGCTTCCATCTCTGAAAAATTAGGTGCTTTGCAGCTCTATCATCACTGGGGCTAGCCCATGTTTTTTTGGGGTTGTAGTTGTCTGATGGGAGCGACAGAAGAACTTCCACTGTAGTTAGATCAGATTCTATGAGACTCATGGATTTCAATATTGTGTCTACTCCTGTCCAAAATTTTTTTAATTTCTGACATATCCAGAATATATGGGTCAGATTTTCTCTCGATCCCTCGCATCTCCAGTATTTCAGGGAAACAGTCTCTCAGGGGTGTAATACCATCTCGATAGAAGCTTATAGGATGTCTCCTGTAGTAGTACACATCTGGAGAAGCCATGTGAGCTCTGACAGAGTTTTGTTTTGTCGTCTCTAGAGAGCGTGACACCGAGTTCAATCTCCCAAGAGTGTATAAAGAGTGGGAAAGTAGGCAATGTGTTGTCAAGTAAATTATTATATATCTTAGAAATAATTTTAGGGATCGGTGGTTTCACTTTTACCAGTATCTCCAGCCATTTCCACCGAGTGAAGACTGTCAGTGGGCTCTTGATCTTTTTCATATAACGGGTCACATGCAGTTCTTGTAAGAACGTCTGTGGTTTGTTTTTTGGCTTCTATCGGTCACATATTCCTGCATGTGATGTCTCCTCGCAGTAACCAGGAGATGGGTTTATTCGGGAGAGTCTTCCATAGATTATATGGATTATATGGATCTGAAAATTCAACGTCTATTAGATATGGTATAAGCTTCATCAGGATTTTATCTAGAAAGCCACACTCGGGGAAGCGAATCGGGACCAACTTTCCTCTTATAGCAAGTGTAGTGGCAAGAATCTTGTCAAAATTGTCACTGTCTGGTAGACTGTCTGTCCATAAACAAACTGTGTACCCTAGTATGTAATAGTTGAATTTCTATGTGTTGTTTATTATCTTGAGAGGCCACATAAGTAAGTTTCAACCATCTCGCTTAGTGAATAGCTCTATAATAAGATATGAGGTCCGGTAATCCCAGGCCCCTTTGTCTATTAGGAAGCATGAGAATTCTAAGTGAGATCCTAGCTCTCTTGTGTCTCCAAACGAACTTGGAGATTATTCGATTTAGAGAATGAAAGAAAAGGCTGGGTAAGAAAATTGGGACAATATTCATAACATATATTATTTTGGGGAGGATATATGATTTTATAATGTTGATACTTCCCAAACATGAAAGCAGTGGTAGGTCATATGTCTTCAAAATGTTTTTAATATTGCTTATGAGCGGGATGAAGTTATGTGCATATAGTGAATGGGGGTCATTTGTGATTTGTATACCTAAATATTTAAGTTTGTCTTTGGGCCATTTGAAAAGTGTGGTCTCCTAAAAGGCCCGCACTTCTGTCCTGGAGGCTGTCTGTTTAATGCTTCCGTTTTGTCCAAGTTGATTTTAAAATTAGACAATTCCCCAAAAGTATCCAGGAGATCAAGGAGCTCCTGCACTGCCACCGTCGGATTGGATATCATCAGTAACAAGTCATCAGTAAACGCTGCTGTCTTAATCTGAATGGTTCCAATATTAATCCCTTGTATTTTATCATTCTGACGGATCGCCTGCATTAACATTTCCATAACCACCACAAACAAGGTCGGGGAGAGAGGACAGCCCTGCCCGATCCCATTACTAATTTTAAATTTGTTAGATAAAAGGCCATTCACCCTGACCCTGGGAGAAGTATATAAGCCTAGAATTGCCTCTATGAAGGGAGGGGGAAAGCAAATTACGCAGTGCGCTGTCCATGAATTGCCAGTTCACACGGTCGAAGGCCTTCTCGGCGTCCGTTGAAAGGACGACAAGAGGCTTCCCCGCACGCCTAGCGTACGAGACAGCTTGTAAAGCTTTAGTTGAGTTGTCCTTTCCCTCCCTTCCCCTCACAAACCTGGCCTGGTCAGGGTGAATAAGGTCTCCCAGGACCAAGTTAATTCTGTTTGCTAAGAGTTTTGCCCAATATTTCATGTCCATATTTAGTAATGAAATTGGTCTGCAATTATTGCACAGGGTGCCATCTCTCCCCTCCTTTGGTATTATAGTGATATAGGCTCCCAGGGCCTGTGGCGGTGGAGTAGAACCTAACAATAAATTGTTGAATAGTTTTTTTAGGTGTGGTATTAGTGTATCCGCGAATTTCTTATAATAGATTATAGAAAATCTGTCAGGACCTGGTGCCTTTTCGTTCGGTATAGATGCCAGAGTCTCCTCAATCTCCTTTCTCGATATCTTGGTCTGGAGTAATAATTGGCCTTCCGGGGATATTGTAGATAGTTTAAGCGTGTTAAGAAAAGTTTGAATTTTTTCATTAGCAGTGATGGGGTCTGACATTGAATCCAAAGGGTTTAAATTATATAGGGAGTAATAGTATTGTCTAAAAGCTTCTGAAATGTCCTCCGGTTCAACTAAGTCTCCTTCGCCGTCCTTCCGGATTCACCGAACAAAACAACTCTCTTTTTGTTTTTTAAGTATTTTTGAGGTTATTTTGCTACCTTTATTGCCGTGCATGTAAATCTTATGTCTACAGCGGGAAAATATTTTAGCCGAGTTGAGGTTCAGTAAATCCTTCAGTTTATTGCGAAGTATCGTCAGATCTGAGAGTGTCACATTGCTTTGTTTGTTCTTATGTAGTCTTTCTGTCGTGTTAATCTGATGCAACACGGAGGAGATTTCCTTCTCTCTCTGCCATTTGATATGGGAGCCAAGGGCTATCTATTCTCCCCTTAGCACCGCTTTGTGCGTTTCCCATATTATTAAGGTAACCGTGTTATTTGATATATTTTCCCTAAAAATCTGTTCAGTGAGAATTTTATTTGAGCCAAATGATCAGGGTTCCCTAGTAGAGATTCGTTCAACCTCCAGGACAGGACAGGGTTCGCTGGGGTAGGGTGGAAATCTCAATCTCTAGCAACAGAGGTGCGTGGTCAGAAATCGTAATATTACCTATCGAGGTGCTGCGTACTAGTTTGATAGAATTTTCCTGTAGTAAGAGGTAGTCAAGTCTGTGATATGTATTATGTGGGATCGAAAAGTATGTATAATCCTTTGTTGTAGGGTGTTCTATTCTCCACGGGTCCACCAAGTGCAGGTCCCTCAACCTAGTTAGGAAACCACCTCTTTGTTTTAAAGAAATTGAGGATTTCCTGTTTGAAGCATCCAACAATGGGTGTAATGTCAAATTAAAATCACCTCCCACCACCAATATACACTCCGTGAACAGGCTTAGTGTGTCTAGGGCTTTAAGGAGCCAGTGTACCTGTCCCTGATTAGGTGCATAGAAATTGGCTAAAGTAATTGTTGTATTAGCCAAAACCCCTTTCACAAAAATATACCTGCCCTCTGCATCAGAAATGTGGTCTTTTACTTCAAATGGACATCCTTTCTTAAAAGCAATGCTTACCCCCTTGATGCAGTATTAGAGCAGCTATGAATCCAAGTTGGGTAACGAGAAACAGTGGTATTAGGTGTCCGTCCTTTTTTAAAGTGTGTTACCTGAAGGAATAGAATTTGTGCGTTTTTTTTATTTAAGGTGTGTAGGATCTGGCTATGTTTCGCATTGTAGGAAGCCACGATGACCATTTCCCCCGTCCCTCCGTCAGTCACAGCCATGGGAGTTGTTGAATGGTACTGTCTGTATCACACATCTGTAAGAGAAAACCATTAGAACATATACTAAACTATTTACATATAAGTAATTCAAACTCATCTTTTTGCAGGGGGGTATAGTTCCCAACTTAAGAAGATGAGTACATCAAATATAACCTCGGGTGGTGGAAGTAGTTAAAGTATTATGAATGTGACATGGTAAAACTCAAATATACGGGGGAGGAAATTATCTCAATCCATTAACAACATTTTACATACTAGTCGTACAAGTATAATTCTTGTTTTTGAATTATTAAGGTTAAGATCAAAAAGGGGGGATTGGAAGAAAGACTTGGCCAGTGCAGTTTTAACAATTCCCTGGTACTCCATAACTGACTATTTCTTTCGTGCATTATTAACTTAGAGGGTCAGTAGAGTATGTTAATGGTGGTAAGAAAGAAGGGTGTAAAAAGGAAAGGTTAGGTAAAAAGGGGGATGGAGCAGAGGATGGGGTAGGGCAGAGGGAAGAAAGAGAGGGAAACCAAGAAAAAGGTGTGGGCAGGTGTGGGTTCTCTAGCTGTAAGCCCAGAAAAATCATTGGATTTGTACATCAAGTGTCAACAACCTTGAGATTGTTCTGTACAAAAGCATTAAAGCTTCACTTGAGAGGTCAAACAATCTGTCATTGTGTCTCCTAGAAATGAAAAATAAGAGATAAAATAGTAAAATGTGACATCCTTTCAGGATTCAATAACAGTATCTCAGTCAAGTGAAATCCCTTCTGTTCGAGTTCTTCTTAGATTTCGGAGACAACGTTTTCTTCTTAACTGACCACTCTGCTGGCCTGGTTAATGTTGGGAAGTCCTTACCCATGTCTACAGGGAGCCAAGATGGAATTTTTATAGGTGCAATCTGAAGTGGTTTCCAGGATTCTGACAGGTCTTCTGGGGTTCTTATTGTAATTTGATGTCCTTCTTTAGATATTCCCAAGCTGAACGGAAAGAGCCATCTGAACCTAAGGCTTTTAGCAACCAGAGCATCAGTCAGGGGTTTGAGAATTCTACGCTTTGCCAGCGTGGTTGGTGAGATGTCTTGAAAGATCTGAATCGCTGTCCCATCATAGCTTAGTGGGGAATTTTCCCTTGCTCCTTTAAGGATAGCAGCCCGCATATCACGTCTCTCGGTGCGTCTCCAGTTCCCGGCTTCAGTCTCAATGCCCTGTGCACATGTTCAATGATTATGACATTGGCTCTGTCAGGGCCTAAAATATTTGAGAGAATTTCCATGGAGACTTTATTGAGAGCTTCTGGGGCAAAGGACTCTGGGATGCCTCTTAGATGGACGTTTTTGTGTCTGCTCCTGTTTTCTTGGTCTTCTATGGAGAGAAAGATTGTATTGTATTGTATTGTAAGTGTTTCTGATGAATGAGGACATGGTCTTTCAACGTTTGTGATGCATCTATTATATTTGTCTGATTGTTCTCCAATGTCTCTACTCTATGGCCCATGTGTTGTAGATCTGTACGCAGGGCGCTAATCTCTCTTGACAATAATTTTGTGTTGTCTGCCAATAGTTTTCTCATGAATGAGTGAGTTAAGGGTTCTTCTGTCATAGAATCGCAATCAGAGTCTTCCATACTTAAATCAGAGAGTCCTGTAGCCTGGGCAGGTTGGGTATTTAGCAGTTTTATTTTAGATTGGGACGCTGCAGAGTCCTTCTTTTTTGTTAAGTATTTATCAAGTTCCACTTGGGGATTGGTATCTCCTGACGTTGTGTTTTGTCTCGTTAAGCTTTTTGCCCGATCTGTTTGTGGGCGCACCATTGTTATACAGTATTGATCGGGCGTTGATTTACCACCACTCGAGGTTTATAGTTCTGTTAATACATCATATTCATTGTTTATTTGCTGACAGTAACACCAAATAGCCACTAGATGGTGCAATCAGACTGTCTATTATCTTTTTTGGAAGGGGAGAGGTTCAATTAGGTGTACTAACTCTAGCTGGTCATCAGGTGGCAGGCCCAGCTTGCGAATATAATGTTAGGTGATGTCTCAAAATATCCACCAGGTGGCGTCTCTAGTCTGCTCATTTTTTATGCAGTAAAATAAAGATAGAGACTTTCCCTGGTTTAAGAGTTAGAGGTGGAGAATCTTCTTGTGTGACTGTAGTTTAGTCCCCTCAACAGCAGCACCCCAAAATGTCTCTCAATTCACTCCTCCACCTCCTTAACAAATGTAGCCGTATGCCCTGTGCTTTGCTGAGGCGATATGCCTCTTAGTGGGGTTCTGGCTGCTGGGGACTGAAAGGCTGTGTGGAGGCGCTGTGATGGAGTGTTACTGGCGTCTCCACGTGGGTACTTTCCTGGGATCCGGTCTCACAGCCTCCCTCCGCTACTTGGCTCTGCTCCACTGTCTGCAACTCCCAGCTCCACTCTCACACTATTTCCCGGGGTGTCCCACCTGGCAGATCTTCTGCAGTCTCCCCTTCCTCTCTGCTGCTTCCACCGCTCTGTTCCCACCACCTCCACACCTGTACCTTGTCTCCCCAGCCGCCTCTCTTCGGTGGTGAATGCTTCTGTTATGTGCCGCCTGCTGCCCCGCAGGGATCTTTGTCTCCACCGCTGTTGTTTTGATGCCTGGGGCAAGGACACCCACGAGGTGGGTCTGTTATGGAAAATGTGCGTTCAGCGATCTCCTAGGCGCCGCTGCCTTCAAGGCTCCTGTGCATGCGTCTCCAGGTCCTCACTGGGGTGAAATGAGGTCCTTCTTACCCTCAAGATATGGGGGAGACAAAATCCCAAGATTTCCCAGCAGCTTGTGCTCTTTTTTAGTAGATTTTTATGGCTTTGGTGCAGGAGCTGTAACACAGCACGTCTGTCTCCTCTGCTGCCTTAGCCACGCCTCCTGCCAAAAAAATATTTTTATATAGAATCATATTTTGTGATGTAAAACAAGACTTTTTAACTTTATTTGCAAGTGCTCCTGGAAATTATAGATGAAAAGGGGAGGAGAAATGGGTCTGTGACAAAAAGGACAGCTTTGGACAAGGATGCGTTTTTTAAATAAAGGTTTTATGATAGCATGTTTGAAAAAGGAGGGATAGATACCAAAAAAAAGTGAAGTGAAAGATTTTAGTTATGCAGCTAATGAAAGCTGTAGAAAGGGACAAACATGGAAAGTGAACTTGATGAAGAGCAGGATGTAATGAGATCCATACTATTAGGGTTTTGGGAGAAAATATCCCAATTATTGTGCATTTTTTATTTGGAATAAGTAACCATATTGTCAGTGTTGTAGTTGATTATAGAGAGCCCTGCACTTTAGGACTAAACAGAATGTGACATTTACAAAAATAAATTTTGGTTTAACCTTTTCTACAGCCAAATTGGTTTAGAGACCGAATGGGATGCGGTGCTTGGAAACCATCAAGCCCATGATGCCACTCCTCAGAGAAGATGCAACTAGGAGAACAACTTGCAAGTGGACACCTGAAAGAGCTTTTCTCATGATTGGATACACCGGGCTATGAAGTACAAAGCTCAATGAGGTTACCAAACCAATTTAGTGCTTCAGTAAGCCAGTAAAAAGTAGTTAGGAGTATTCAAATCATGAAGATCAGAAGGTTGCCCATACTTTTGCACCTGTCAATTTTTGAAATAATGCATATTTCACATTTTTGGTTAGCACAATAAACCTCATTTCAATCCTGAAATATTACTGTGTCCATCAGTTATTACATATATCACACTGAAATAGCTGTTGCAAAAAAACTATTTTAAACAAAAAAAAAAAAGTCAGATTAAGAGGGGTGCCCAAACTTTTCCATATGACTGTATGTATGTATGTATGTATGTATATAATGTATGTATGTGTGTATGTGTATGTGTACATGGGTGGATGGATGGATGCGTGGATGGATGGGTGCATGGGTGGATGGACGGGTGCGTGGATGGACGGGCGCATGGGTGGATGGATGGGCGCATGGGTGCGTGCATGGATGCGTGGATGGATGGGTGCATGGGTGGATGGATGGGCGCATTGGTGCAACAAGGGATCAAGTGTTCTCATGTTGGAGTCTTTGGGGTCAGAGTCATGGTGCACAGTACGGCAGATCAATGCCATACAGTGCACCATGACTGACCCCAGTGACTACAACAAGAGAACATTTGATCCCTTTTTGTAGCCTCTGGGGTCACAGTCATGAAGCACTGTATGGCAATTATCTGCCGTACCGTGCTTCATGACTGTGACCCCAGAGACTACAACAAGGGATCAAGTGTCCTCTTGTTGTAGTCACTGGGGTCAGTCATGGTGCATTGTATGACAATGATCTGCCGTACTGTGCACCATGACTCTGACTCCAGAGACTACAACAAGAGGACACTTGATCCCTTGTTGTAGTCTCTGGGGTCACAGTCATGAAGCATGGTACAGCAGATAATTGATATACAGTGCTTCATGACTGTGACCCCAGAGACTACAACAAGGGATCATGTGTCCTCTTGTTGTAGTCACTGGGGTTAGTTATGGTGCACTGTATGGCAATGATCTGCCGTACCGAGCACCATGACTCTGACCCCAGAGACTACAATAAGAGGACACTTGATCCCTTGTTGTAGTCTCTAGGGTCACAGTCATGAAGCACGGTACGGCAGATAATTGCCATACAGTGCTTAATGACTGTGACCCCAGAGACTACAACAAGGGATCAAGTGTCCTCTTGTAGTCTCTGGGGTCAGAGTAACCCCAGAGACTGTAGGAAGAGGACACTTGATCCCTTGCTGCAGTCTCTGGATGTAGCAGAGGTGATCAAGCGTCGTGGGACCTTCGTTGTGGACTACGTCAGAGGCAATCGATCGTCGTGGGACCTTCGTTGTGGACTACATTGGATCTTTATAATAAAGATGGAGTCCGAATTTTGTTTGTGTTTTTTTTTCAAATAAAAAGATTTTTCTCTGTGTGGTGTATTTTTTTTTGACTATTTACCAGAGATTCCTAGTGGCCGGGTCTAACATTGGCCCGACATTATGAATCTCGGGCTTAGTGCCACCTGACAATAAAAAAGCTGGCATTAACCCCTTTATTACCCAGTTTGCCACCGGCACCAGGGCAACTGGAAGAGTCTGGGTACAGAGCCAGAAAATGACACTTCAATGAAAGTACCATTTTCTGGGGCGGCTGCGGGCTGCAATTCGCAGCATGGGGGGCCCAGAAAGCTTGGGCCTCTCCATGCTGAGGATTCCAGCCCCCAGCAGCCTAGTTGTACCTGGCTGGACCAAAAATATGGAGGAGCCCTATGTCATTTTTTTTTTCTAGAATTAAGTTCTAGAGATAAAAAAAAAATTGGCTTCGCTGTATTTATGGTTGCCAGCCAGGTACAATGAGGCAGCTGGGGACTGGTGGCAATCCGTAGCTGCTAAGTTGTACCTGGCTGGACCAAAAATATGGTGGAGCCCCACATTATTTTTTTTTCTAGAATTAGTTCTAGAACTAAAAAAAAATGGGCTTCACTGTATTTTTGGTTGCCAGCCAGGTACAATGAGGCAGCTGGGGGCTGGTGGCAGTCCGTAGCTGCCAAGTTTTACCTGGCTGTACCAAAAATATGGCGAAGCCCCATGTCATTTTTTTTCTTATTCTACAACTAAAATGACATGGAGCGTTGCTATATTTTTGGTTACCAGCCAGGTACAATTTGGCAGCTGGTGGGCTGGAATCTTCAGCGTGGAGAGACCCAAACGGTGTTGGCCCCCTACGCTGCAAATTGCAACCCACAGCCACCCCAGAAAATAGCACATTCATTAGAGGCGCTATTTTCTGGTTCTGTACCCCAACTCTTCCAGTTGCCCTTGTTCTGGTTTTGTTTTTTGGAAAAAAAAGTACCGTATTTTTCTCTTTTTAAGACGCACTTTTGTTTCCCCCAAACCGTGGGGGGAAACGGGGGTGCGTCTTAAAAAGAGAATGTGAAAAAAAAAAATGTAAAATTTTATATTGCACATTACCGGGCCGGGGGGTGCGGGAGCCAAGCGGGGGTGCCGGGGGCAGGTTCCGGAGGGTGAGGGGTCCGGGTGTAGGACCGTAGGTGCGGGGGAATACCGGCGGCAGCGAGCGCTGGGCGCCACCATGTTTTTTGTGGGCAGCTGCATTCAGTATGTGCAGCCGGCCGGTAGAGGTAGACACTGCAAATTGGCCGCGGGTCTCCTCTATGGCCGCGGCCATTTTGTTGAAGTCTATGCTGCCGGCTGAACAT
>JARQOC010000007.1:223184668-223221726 GCA_033576535.1 Allobates femoralis | reverse complement strand
TCGGGGCACGGGCAAGGAATTTTGCGTCGCCTCAAAAAACCCAGGGGCGTGCCACGGCATCAGGTACCACGCCCATCAGCGATCATTGGTGGAGGCTCCTGGTTATATTGGTTGCCCCTTCACAGGACGCCATATTAAAAGGCTATCCTTCACAGTCCACAATTGCAATGGTGTCGGGGTATTACCCAGCTTCCTGCGCGGGCTGGCCAATCTGTGCTTAGCGTTGTCCAATAGTACGGGTCACGTAATCAAAACTCTGTCAGCCTATGTACTTGCGGCGCGAAATATGTACGCCCATATTCCTTTGTGGTGTGGTGGTAAACCGGGAAGGATTAAACGGAAGTAACCCGCAGTGCTGTCGGCATTTGGGGAACAAAAATCCCTTCAGTGGAGCACGCAGTGGTTGGGTCTATATGCGGATCGGCGATTGGTACCACCGTTAAAAACGTGCGCGTGCACGTGCGGTGGTACCTGTTGCTACCCTCAGTAGCGGCGTGTAAAGGTACTCTAAAGCTCACAGAAAATCCGTTAAACAGGGATATTACAAATACGGCCCTGACTCCCAAAGATCCCACGAGAGGGAAGCCAGAACCGCAGTAAGCGCCTGCGACGTTCAGATAGAAGGTTGACCAGACGGGTACAAGGGAGGTGAGCCAGAATAAGAAGCAGCAGGGGGCCAGGTTATCTACAATAGACCAGGCTTCACAACACTGGAAACAGGAAAAAAGGAAAAGAAAGGAACATAAAGGAGGGTTCCATTTACAGCCAGAAATCCTAATTGCAGCCTGGAGCATTTGCCAATATACCATCTGACGAACTGTTGAACTGTAAAGCTGAATGAAAGTGATCAAGTAAACGTTACCCAGTGAAGTTAAGTTTTGACTCTGCTGCATCCTTTCTATATAAAATGTTTCATTACAGAATCACTGCACCGGTCGTCCAGTCCCGCCTGTGGAGATCATTCTATCTAAGCCGCAATACCACCGACCACTGTAGGACTGTGGCGGCGCTGGTGAGCATCACCAGACTCAGTAGGTGGCGTCACGAAGACAACATTGTAAATAATCCCTTGTAAATAATCCCCCCTTGTTCAGCTGATCCCCAGGGCCACGGCCTCGGGATGGCCACCCTTGACTTCCTGGACTGAAAGAGAGCCCGAGAGACAAGTACCCCAGCCCAGGGTGCGCATCAGTTCTGCACCCATCATTCTTCATCATCCTGTGTAAAAAGTCCAGAAATAAGCGCTGAGTGACTTGAATATTATAGATCGCGCTCATTCACCAGTCTGAATTCAGCGCTTGTAAATGCCACCTAAATGTCTGAGTGTGACGGTGCAATATATAAGCATTTAGGGCCCACTTTAACCTTTTGCTCAGTGCCCCACTTTGCCTAAAACTGGCCCTGGGTGTGTGAAACAGGAAGAGGGACCAAACCGACACATCCACGTATAATAAAAAGATCCTTGAAAAATGTATTCCATACCTTTAAAAGGGTAACAGTGATCTGGAAGATGTTAGACACAGCTCTTTGACACATTTCTCATGCTAACAGCATCCTTAGTCATACAGTAGAAAAGGAAGGAAAGTTGTGAGAACAGACTGGGAAGGTTCTACTCCCCAAGTCTTCAAATCCCCTAGACTTTTGGGCCAAACCTCTACCTTTTCATTTACTGCTTCTTCCTTGTCCACTTCCTCTAGGCCCTCCAGCTGCTCAATCGACCTCTCCCTTAATATTGCAACACCTCAGACTGAATTCACCACACCTCCTTACTGCACTACCATGGCTCTCTGCCATCAGGCATTATTTAAATTAAAATGCCTTGTAGATGTGAGTCACACAGCTGAAGAGTTGTGGACAGCCCTGCAGGCAGAGTTTCAGCAATGGTTGTCTGCACTAAACCTGGAGTCAGAGAAGGCCGTGTGCAATACCAGTACAAACCTGGTGGCGGCCCTATGCTTGGGCAAACTTATGCACATGCCATGGATGGCTCATGTCTTCTACCTGGTTGTCCAGCAATTCCTACGCCACTATCCTAGCTTGGACGAGCTGCTGCAGGAAGCACGGTCGATGTGTGATCACTTCCACCATTCTCACCTTGCAGCTCATCGACAAACATCATTACAGAGTCTTTCAGACAATCGGTTAATCATTAGATATGGGATGTGCCAACATGATAGAATTTTCCTCTGCACATATTGTAGTGACTGTGGCAGCAGCAACAAACCGTGATGCAGTATGTAATGATGTGTACAGTGAGTCAAAGAGAAATAAATGTGGTGCAAATTACGTTTCTTCGGTTGAGAACAGTTCAAGGACTTCTGAACTCTACTGCACAAATGGCAACTAAGATTCTTAGCGCTGACAATGCCATCATCAACATCATGCTGGAGCAAACTTTGAAAAGTCTGCGGGATGAGGTTGTGGTACCACAGGAAGAGGAGGAGGATGCGGAAAGGATATCAAGATCTCAAAAGCTTGGATTCTTTTCACACAGCTGGGTGACATGGGAGGGAGGAGTAGAGTGACAAAGAGGAGCTCCTGGTACCAGATAAATTGGTGGTGAAGGTGCAGGAGTCGAGGAACAAATGGAAGAGGATGAGGATGAAGAGGTGATGGGCATATAACCGTCAGGAGATAAAGAATAAATGATTCACCTTTGTGTTGTCCGAGATTGGCAGGACAGGACGGGGAAACAAGCTGAATTTTTAAGCTGGCACTAACACAACAAGGATTTGTGTAGAAAAGAGAAGAGAGCACACATGACTAAAACCTGGTGGTCTAGTGGGGATTTGCTTGTGACAGTGGGGGGATTGGCACCCCTGCACAACACAGGTGTATTGCTCTGCGGAATGTACGTAGCCCCGGGTTCGTTCCTCATCTCCTTCCTGGTACGGATCACGTGGGAGACTCCGGTCATGTGACCACCGAGTCACTGTGGCATCACCGCAGGTCTTTCAGCCAGCTCAAAAGATGTCTACCAAGTACAGCAGCTCCAGCCACACACCCCACAAGGGGAATTTTTGCACTTATTGAGAGATATAGGTTTGTGGTCAATAAGGAGCGCTTATAAGTAGTGAGACAGGGAGTTCTATTAAGTGGTGAAGCACTCAATTTGATTAATATAACATACCACTATGCGTTTCTACAGCGGACCAGTGTCTTCCTCAGGTGAATTTACAGGTAAATGGGGATTATGACCTTAAATAAAGTGATCAACCAATTAGACCAGGAACCAATGGTGATGTCAATTAACCTTTAGTTATACCTACGGTCTGCTGAAAAAAGTGCTATAGAGACATGACAGAACAAGGTTAAAAACATATTTAAAAATACAGTTGAAAACACCTAACAAAGTGCTATAAAATCATAATTGCAAAGGAGAAAAAGATCGGGATTTATCCGCGCTCGACCACAAGGAGATCCAGGATAGGAAAGACACACTTTATTCACACACGGAACACACAAATTGCCGACGCGTTTCGTGGCCTCCTGGCCACTTCTTCAGGGCATAAACTTACAGTCCAGCACACTAGGAGCCATTAAATACACAATGTTGATGACATCACACTGACAACCAGTTTTTAAACATATAAATTATCTAGTAAAAGTCTTATATACAATGGAAATCTAAACACTAAAATCAAGGATAAAATCAAATAAGTTTTGAATAATATAAAACAAATAAATCAATATACATTTAACAAAACACAAGTGTATGAGAACCCATGATCTAAGATAGAGCTAAAAGATTGCATTTCCTATTATCTGTTGTATCCACTTTAGTGCACTAGCCTTTCACCCGCATTTAAACCAGGACCTGATCTCCATAAAAAGTTTTTTTTTAAAATAACAGGTCTTAAACTCACAAAGTCTGGGCTCAAGTCAATGACTCTACCACTAGTCCAATTAATCTGATTGGAGTTCATCTCATGTCTCCCCAAAGGTAAACCATACCTTGGGTGAACCAAAGAGGGTCTGTTAAAAGTCGTAAACTATCTTTCTATAAAAATATATAGTTTAGAACAATATTATACATTACTTCTAGAGGATTTTCTTTCAATCTGACTCCATAGGTGATCACAACTTCAGAGGACCTGCAGCAGAAACACCTCAAACAGGATGGTTGGAAGGAGGAGGGACCACACACAATTGCGCTGTAAGGATAATATAATATAAATATAGTAAAGAAACCCTGATGAGTAAATTTATTGCAGACATCAAAGAACACTGATCTTTCAGTTAAAACCCACCAGGGTTCAGGGTGCCCAATATAAATCCAGAAGATTTCTCTTCTGTTCAGGGCTTGCACCACATTAGGGGTGTCCACCCTTATATCTATATTCATATATATATTTTTATAGAAAGATGATTTACGACTTTTAACAGACCCTCTTTTGTTCACCCAAGGTATGGTTTACCTTTGGGGAGACATGAGATGAACTCTGATCAGATTAAATGGTCTAGTGGTAGAGCCATTGACTTGAACCCAGACTTTGTGAGTTCAAGTCCTGTTATTTTAATTAGTTATTTTTAAAAAAAAACTTTTTATGGAGATCAGGTCCTGGTTTAAATGCAAGTGAAAGGCTAGTGCACTAAAGTGGATACAACAGATAATAAGAAACGCAATCTTTTAGCTCTATCTTATATCATGGGTTCTCATACACTTGTGTTTTGTTAAATGTATATTGATTTATTTGATTTTATATTATTCAAAACTTATCTGATTTTATCCTTGATTTTAGTATTTAGATTTCCATTGTATATAAGACTTTTACTAGATAATTTATATGTTTAAAAACTGGTTTTATTTTGTGTGGGCGTTCCCACAGGAACTGATGTCAGTGTGATGTCATCAGCATGGCGTATTTAATGGCTCCTAGTCTGCTGGACTGTAAGTTTATGCCCTGAAGAAGTGGCCAGGAGGCCACGAAACGCGTCGGCAATTTGTGTGTTCCGTGTGTGAATAAAGTGTGTCTTTCCTATCCTGGATCTCCTTGTGGTCGAGCGCGGATAAATCCCGATCTTTTTCTCCTTTGCAACACTGTTTCTTCTATGGGATCTGCAGCGGCCAGGCTCTGTATGTTGGTTGTAACACATCACAAACTCATCAGGTGAGTGGACCACCATAGTTATAGTGCTGCTGTCTCTCGTTTTACCGCCTTAGTGCGCTCCCCTTTCTCTTCTTTTATAAAATCATAATGGATCCAGACCATATATAAATAAATATTAAAAACATATTTGAAAAAATATGAAATTGTGCAGTATCTCAATATATATATACACAAGTGTATCTAAACCTCCTCCTTACCAAATTACGACCCATTAAAAATTATACATTATATATGGTACTTTTGATAAAATAACATTATATATAATAATTATAGAATTATAAAAACATCAGAAATAATAAAAAGTAAAATATGATATAAAAGTCCACCCAATAATGAAACTAGTATATGGCAATAGACAAGACGCAACAACCAGAGACCGATCCATTGATAAATGTGTCCTCTACAAGGTACTACCATGTTAACCTGAATATATCCTCACTTTACAGTATTATCTATGGTGAGGTTTAGACCCTCTGGACTCAAAGTTTCCAATCTAAAGATCAAGTAGCTCTCCTTGTTGAGTAGGCTACTGAACCTATTGGAGACCGTTTCTTATATATGGTCGATGATTATCAGTTTCAAGTCTTTTGGGTCTTTTTGGTGTAACAAACAGAAATGCTTAGACACGCTATGTAAAAGGAAACCACTCCTAATGTTCGACCAGTGTTTATTCATTCATGCATGTGTTTCAACCAGAGCTGGGGTGCATGGGGTACTCGGTCACCGGGGCTTCTGTGTGGGATGTCACGGATGGTCGGTATCCCCGGTGCCGTGCCCTGGCGAAAAATTATACCAGGTGTTGATGGTAAAACGGTGGGGGTGAAAGGGGTTATTTACAGGGGAACGTGACGCCACCTGTAGAGTCCGGTAAGGTGGTACCGGCGCTGCCAGCCAGCCACTGAGGTGATGGAGGGGGCAGCAGTGTGTGGTACAGCTCCCCACAGGTGGAGCTTTACCTCAGGGCAGCTATGATGGTGGTGAGACGGTGAGGGAGGACAGTGATGGTAATGGTGGTGCAGTTCTTACCCCTCTGCTGTTGATGTTGATGATGTTAAGTCCTTTGAGCTGCGGCAGGAAGAATAACAGAAACCGTTTCCATTTTAACTTTGCTTTACTTGGTACCGGCTGATGGCATAACAATACACGGTACAGTTTGGTTTAGGGTGTTGTTACCAACTCAGGATTTCTCTTAAGGAGTCATTAGATGTTCTTTCTCTGTCTTTCAGGGTTTCTATTCTCTTTCTAGATCTTTCTCTCTTTCCCACCTTTGAAGAGCTCCCCCGCCAGTCCTACGGTCTGTTTCTAGGAGATAAGGTCTGTCCACTACCCGGTCCGGACAGGGCAACCCAAGACTACAAAGTTCCCTTCCAGCACCGCCGTAAATGTCTGTCCCTTTTTATTTCTCCTAGTGTCCTGAACCGGTTTTCAGTCCTGAGGGGAGAGGTACCTTTGTGGTGCTGTCAGCAACCCGGTCCTGTTGGGCCTGCAGCTCGTCGGCTTCGCAGTCAGGGCTGAACTCCTGGCTGCCTCGGTCGTCCGTGTCACCTGTGTACCCTCAACATGACCAGCTGGCTCCTACCAGTCTTGGTCCGTTGCCATCTGTCCTGGGCCCCCTCATAAAGATGGGGTACCCTCCACTCAGCTGAGCTGCCAGGCGTGACCACACTGTCTGCCTTCCCAGCACCGACTGAGGTAAATTCTTAACTGTCACTCTGCTCTATCCTAAGCTCCGCCCACCACCTGTGGAACCTACCATATTCCCAGTTCCCCCTACTCTAAGTGGTGCGGTCCTAAGTGAGTGCTAAAAATAGACTCCATAAGGTTGAAATCCTAACCTAGCAACTTACAAGGAAAAACACATTTTATATTTAAGTGTAATACCGTTCTGTGGCGCATACTCGCAGGGGCGCCACACATGCATCCTCTGCACTGTGCGGCCGCACGTGCTTTGTAGAATATAATAACACATTCATATAAGCGAAGGAAAAAAGTTCTCACCCTTTTGATGCTCAGTCCTTTTATTTCACTCGGCCAGAATGGCTAGAGTGATTTGAAGCGGGGAGAGAGAGTGGGGGGCGACGGACGACGTGAACCGTTTTGCGGTGTACTACCGTTTCTACGGGTCCAAGTTTTTTTTCCTTAGTTTATATGAACTTGTTTATGGTCTTATTGAAGCGTACAACACCTTTGCACAGGGAATAGTGAGGCTTATTATGTTGAGGATGGAGAGACATGAAATGTCTTTATAGGGTTAAAAATATCACAACTCCTCTCTTTTTATATATATTGTGACTCGGAGATGTCATGTTGTCTGTTATATATAGATGGCGCCCACGTTCCATATATATACCTGAGACCTAAGCCAACCCGAAAAAGGGAGGAATTTAGATATTAGAATAATTTGATAAGAATTGACCATTTAGGAGATGATTACTTTGTAGAAAGTTCTAGAATTCTAACACGCTTTTTGTATAAAAATGTGTGTTTCAATAAACGCTTACGCAGTGTTTAATCTCATTTGGCGTAGGCATGAGTAAGGCTTGAGACGGCTCTGGTGTCCGTATCATTTACTTGCGGCAGTGCAGACGTGCCCAATTGCCTATATATAATAATTTGGAGTGGCTGATGGACTTGTGATTGAACTGAGACCCTCAACAATTAAATAAGCCGACAGGGACCGCTTCTGTCTCCCAGAGTTGCCTGGTTAATCTCCGTACACAGATTAATAACATAGCTTGAGTTACAATCCAACCTGCTATTGATCAAAAATGTCTCTCCAGTAGTTTGGGAACTGAAGGCGGTGGCTCCGTCTACCACTGTGCCACAACATAAGCATCCCAATGATCTACAGGAAAAACTCCCCTTTTTGATTTGTGTGGGTACCGCTTTTTCATATTTCGGATTTAATAATGTATTACTTGACGCCACTATACTGTGTATATTGCGGTTTCTTCTATATAGCACTAATGTTTTTTTGGGCAGAATGTTTGAGAGAATTGGGACTCCCTCAAAGGGAACCTGACTTCGCAAAATATGCCCCCAGCCTCTATATACCTGTCCCTGCACCATGTTAATAGATTTCTAGCCATCCCTTTGTGCTTGAAAATCGATATAGTAAATTTTAGAAAAGTTCTTATGATACCTTATAATCTGCGGCTTCTCAATATTTGAGAAGCCACAAAAGGCGTTCCTTTCTGGGCCTCCCCGCTGCTTGCTTGTCATTTATTCACGCCCCTATGGGCGTGCTACAGAGCAGGGACAGTGCTCGTCATGTAAGGGGCGGTAAAGCCGACATGACGCTAATGCGTCATATCTGGCTTTACCAGGTCAGTACACCCATAAGGGTGTACTGCCGACCTCGTGATGCTGAGTGCACATGCGAGATGGGTGTACTGATGTGGTAAATCCGGAAATTACGCGATTAGCGTCATATCGGCTTTACCTCCTCTTACATGACGAGCACTGTCCCTGCTCTGTAGCACACCCATAGGGGCATGAATAAATAACAAGCAGGCGGCGGGGAGGCCCAGAAAGGAATGCCTTTTGCGGCTTCTCAAATAATGAGAAGCTGCATATTATAAAGTATCATAACAACTTTTCTATAGTTTACTATATCGATTTTCAAGCACAAAGAGATGGCTAGAAATCTATTAACATGGTTCAGTGACAGGTATATAGAGGCTGGGGGCATATTTTGCGAGGTCAGGTTCCCTTTAAGGACAAAACAATATCGCTCCAATGTTTTGTATACACTATGCGGGGATTTGTTAAAGGTGGTCACCAAGCTCCAATCTCTCCTCCCTATTTCTTCATTCCTTTTTTTGGTGTTATTATCTTCTCGATGCAAGATTCCTGAGACAATTCACAGGTATCCCTATGAGCATCATGTATACATTTTTTGGGATACCCTTTTTGTATGAATCTTTTTTTCAGAATATCTGATTCCCTCTTAAAATCACAATCCTTGGTGCGGTTTTTACGTATACGCCAGTATTGGCAGTATGGAATATTTTTAATCCATCTGGGGAGGTGTCCACTCTCAAATCTCAAGTAACTATTAACATCAACAGTCTTGAAGAATGTTTAAGTGGACACCCTCCCCCTAGATTGTCAAATTTCACCACTTGTTCGAGGAATTGTATGGAGGTGTGTTGTAGGGCTGGTTCTGTTTATCGGTTATTGTTGTCAGTTATGACTACAATCACCGATATCCAGAATCTTCCCTTCCTTACCACTTTCTGTTCCTATGCTGATTAACTATATATATATATATATAGTATATATACCGACTACTTAATGAAAACAAGTCTGTTCTAATAAATGAATATTTATTAAACACACCCAAAAAGTCTACAACAATAATATATATATTTCTAGATAGCACGATAACTAAGACACAATCAATTACTGTTACAATGATGTAAAACCCCCAGCGTTACTAATACCCACGTTACCTAAATATACAACAGGCACACTATATTAATGATCTATCTATCCCTATAGAAGATAGATAGCAATTCAAGGGTTGATTATAAGTGAGAGATATACAGAGAGATATACAGAGAGATATACAGAGAGATATACATAGAGATATAGAGGGAGATATAGAGGGAGATATAGAGGGAGATATAGAGAGAGATATAGACAGAGATATTGGATGATACTTATGCCAGATGTCGATGTCCTATATCATCGTGCGTCCAGGTAGAAAAAAGAGCGAGCTCTTGTGTCTCAGTTCATTTTAACCTGTCCCTCAGCTGTGCACGTGACGGACACACCTCCTCATCCGTGCACTTCTGACAGGGTTGTAAGGGTGCACGCTCACCATGCACTATATTGAAATGAGGTATCTCCTGCCACTATAGATTAGCAAACAATGGGAATAGTCATGTCTACCTATCACCTCAGACATCTTGGCTGCTGTGGACTGTTAGAAGAAGGGGTGAGAATAACCCTTTGTGCCAGCAGCCTGTAGATCTTTGATATTTAAATTAAGAGTCTTATCTGATAGCTTCCCACACTGAAATGCAAGAATGGACATCTTCTGATATGGTAATTAACCATGTCAGTAGAACAGATTTCCATCAGATACAACTGAATTGGTCAATGTTATAACTAAAATATGAAGGGCCTATTACACCAATGTGGGCATAAATATAGATATATACACATACATGCCCACAAAGAGAAATATATTTAGGTGTCATGTATTATTAATTATGCCATCACTTCCCCCTCAACATTCCCCTTTTGTCGGAAAATACGATAATAAAATGAGTGGGAAGTGTGGAATATATTTGCCTACTCAATCCTATCACCAATAAGCGTTCAGGATGAAATGAAGTAAAATTTTCCACTTAGGTATCTAGACATCACCCATCGCCATCACCTCTCCCCTGCCGTTCGCCATAATCCAGTGTCTCCATCCATAGATTACACCATAGTCATCTTTGTGGATCTTCTTGGTCTCTTTGGTTCAGGAATAAAGTTCTCTATTTGTCAGTACACTTCTGATCTTGTCGTTGCCAATCTCGAGAAACACGCCTATCCCCAAGTAGTCTTCTTCCCAGCTTGACTGCTTAGATTCTGGAGTTGCTGCACCGTCTCTTGATCGGCCCACAGAGTTTTCCTGTGCTCGCCCCTCTCCCTACCAGATTCTCTATTTTTTTTTTTTTTTTTTCAAGTCTGGTGTGTAGAGACTACCGGGGAACGCACTCTGTAGCTGGGCCTCACGAGGTGGTTTCTTAGAGCACCTCCTTCTTGGGATTAGATCAATCAGGGGATGGCATTCTTCTTAGCTGAGGCACGACTTTCAACAGAGACTCCTCCTGCAAGCTTGATTGAAGCATCTATCGTTAATGTGGTTCTTCCATGGATAGATAGTTGAATCTCTACTAGGCAGGTCAGAGTTTATTGGGTAGGGGATGATATCAGCATACCTAAGTTGACTGTGAGAAGAACGCAGTCCAACCGACCTTCAATCCATCCCTTATGAACGTTACCGACTCAAGGGTTGAAGTAGCAAATACCTTAGACAATGATGGGGCCTGTCCCTACAGAACCTTACTCTTACCTCATTCATACAAAAAAAAAAAAAAAAAACCTATAAAAATGAAACAGTATATAACAATACTATATTTCCCTCCCCCATTCCTTAACCATAAATCAAAGTAAAAGCCAAACAAAATATATAATGTTATGAGGTTTCAGGGTTGAGTTGACGTAATGTCCTAAACACTCTCATCAAACATAATCTCAAGGTTTCAGGACTTTTAGTGCTAAGTCCTGGACCTTCTTCGGCGGTTAAATTCGTGAAGTTCTGCCTGGTTCTCTTGTATCTGGTGGGCAAGTCTCTTTACTCTCCTGTAAACTAGGCACAGTCCAATGTACATAACCAGAACAAGAACCAGAAGAACAATCACAGGGTGGATAATGAAATTAAAAAATGATGTAGCTGTCGGACTATAGCCAAATATACTTTCCCACCAGGACACCTTAGAGTCGGCGTCTAAGGCATTGGTAATCCTCGTTATCTTGGTCTTGTCATGCTCAAGCTGAATTGTGGCTTGATTCTCAGCCTCATGAAGATTTCGGAGTATGTCGTCTTCTTCGCTGAAATCTAACAAGAGACGCTTGAGCTCACGACCAAAACCAAGAGGAATCTTTTGCAGTCTCACAGGAGTGTCAGGGCGAATGTCGAGTCTCTTCTCCGGTGTTATCGGGGTCCTCCCCTGCTGATCTGCGACATCTAAACCTAAAACGGACTAAGGGTACAATATGCTCCTGGGAGGAGTATGCCTCTTTCGGTGCAATTAGTGCCATATAAAGAATACGTTACATTTTTCCCTTGGTACCAACACCAATACCCTTGACCCAAATATTTCAGACGAGAGGAGGGTATTGTGTTAGTCTTCATCTCACATGACCCCTCAGAGTCCCAACACTGGTGCCTAAACACCCTATCTTGACTCCCTTGGCAGAGGATAGCATCCTCTTTCCTCCAACATCCCTCTGTATCAAACAGATAAGGATGGCCTCGCTCATAGGTTAGGATGTCTGAGGTGAGCTGTGGATGAAGCACCGTCTGATTGCTAACAACAATTCCTATATTCATGGCACTGTACCCCTTCTTGATATTACCAGATACAGGTGCCAAAGAAGATGCCGTGCAGGTGAGATTATGACACCCATGCCATTGAACCAGCCACCAGTTTGTATGGTTGGCTGCAAACGGGGAGATTAGGGAACTTACTCTTTGTCTGAGGTTGAATGGGAAGTGGCCCTTGTATAGAGAGGACACTATATGCTTTAGGTTGTCAGAGAGTTCACTCTGGACCTGCGTACATGCTAGGGCAAACTGAACTCTGTCTTGCACTTCTACAAGACCTGCAACTAACCTTCTAAACTTCTCTCGTAGAGCTGAAGATAGAGAGGTAGTGGCATCAATGTGCGAATGTTGCAAACCCTGTAAGACATGGTTTACATCAAGCTGAGTTCTGAACCCTTCCCCAGCATGTCGCGCAATGTCCCCAAGCTTACCTCTCAGGACTTCCATATCCATAGTGTTCAGGGCACCTACTCCCAATGCACCTCCACTAATTCCCATCTCTATCAAGTCTCTCCTACTCCTGAATTTCCTGTGTCGGGGATCATCTTTTCTCACTTCTTGCCCCGCCTCTACCCATCCTCTCATCATGTCAATTTGGTTCCTCACAAACTCCTCACATCTGTGATCCCAGTGATCTACTCTGAAGTCATCTACAGAAATTCGCCATGTATATAGGACGAATTTAGTTCCTGTGATGATCTTCCATGGGGATGACAGTTGAGGAGCTATGGGATCTGCCAATTGGTGGGTAGAAACATTGCAAGAATCCAGGTGCGGTTTGACTGGTTGGAGACCTTCAGCCTCATATGGGACCCTTACCACGGTCACACATACTTGTCCTCTACCACTGAACTGGTACCACTGATCGCTATCTCCTGCCTGTAACGCTAGGTTTCCTATTGGTTTGGATTTGGACAGATAGACCCACTGTGTAAATGACCAGCATCCTTCGTCCACCGCCTCACAAAAAGGCCACTTAAATGGACCGTCTATATTGATGTCAAAGTTAATGTCCCTGCCTCTGGGGTCTTTCCAATCAGAAGACACGTATTTGCTTCGGTATTCCTCAGTCATAGGGGCACCATCCATCCATACATCCACAATTGGGGTGTCCACCCCATTGCATACTAAGTCCCATCTCCAGAGATTAGTATCCAATTTTACCATCTGTGTATCCGGTTCCCAGTGGGCATAGGTGATGAAATAGTATCCAGTCACCTCCGATACACAGACTTCTCTCATGATCGTAATCATGAAAGACCGTATGGATGGCGACCCCTCTACTCGAGTATACCTCAGATCCTTGGCATCAGTCCGTACCTTTAAAACTGTTGCTCGGTATAAGCCCTCCAGTTTCACTGGACCACTCTGATCGTTCCATAATGCCTGGCCAGAGATACTGCAGTTTAACTTTAACATCAATACACTAGTCCGTAAGTAGTCTGTGGACACATATCCTTGGGCATATTTGGATTCCCTGGTGATGGTCATCTGGGAATCCCTCAACATACAATATGCCTTAAGGGTGCCTTTTACAAATACGGGTCTGTCAAAGTGCGTCCTTACCCTCAACCCATCTTGACTATCCTTCCTAGTGAAGGTAGCCTGTAAGATATACCACCCGCTATACTCTGCTCCAGTGACATCTTCAGGACTCAGAATGCCTCCTTTGGTACACAACACCAAAGTGGTGTTGGCTTCCACTTTGTTATAGGGGTGCAAGTGGGGGTCCCTGGACATCCATCTCAAAGACATGATGGGTTTTGGGTCTGAGTCTTGAAAATGTTGGAACTCCTTGAGACAGCGGGCGTGTAAGTCATGTTGTATGGCAGACACATTCTCTACAGGGGTATAATGCTGTGTGACACCATTAGCAAAACCTTCTCTCTGGAACCCATACAGATACCATTGTCCTGGAATGAAGGTAAAATTACTGTACGGTTCTTGGATTTTACCTTCTAGACATTCTACCATTAAGAGACCTGGTCCCAAAACTGACATATTTGTACCATTATTAGGTTCCCAACCATTCCCTGAAGAGGCTGAGCCTGCCATCATCATGCTTACCATTAGCGTCACAAACTGGAGGTGTACCCTGTTCAGGTATTCCCTACTTCTCTGGCCACTTGGTATCGTTGTGGCTTGGTGTCCAATGACCTGTTGAATGATTATACTGGTTTTACGTGTATCTGTTATTGTAGATTCATGTATACTATATTTAGAATGTTACTTAGGGAGCCACCTTCGATCTATCAACCCCCCCCTTTCACTCAACTCTACTTGTGCAACTATGATTGAGTTGGTGAGGCTCGGGTGGCCTTTGCTTGGTCGATGTGGATCCAAAAGGATTCCTGACGTCTAGAGGATCTCTTTTTTGTTGTCATCGGCCTCTGTACCCTTAGCATGGTGTCGCCCATTACTTCAAGGACCTGGTAAGGTCCTTCCCAGTTTGCGTCCCATTGTCCGGATCGGCGAAAGATTTTTACCATAACCTTTTCCCCTACAGAAGGCAATGGTGTCTCCTGGCTGGCTCGCCAATTTGTTGTAGGGCTGGTTCTGTTTATCGGTTATTGTTGTCAGTTATGACTACAATCACCGATATCCAGAATCTTCCCTTCCTTACCACTTTCTGTTCCTATGCTGATTAACTATATATATATATATATATATGTATATACCGACTACTTAATGAAAACAAGTCTGTTCTAATAAATGAATATTTATTAAACACACCCAAAAAGTCTACAACAATAATATATATATTTCTAGATAGCACGATAACTAAGACACAATCAATTACTGTTACAATGATGTAAAACCCCCAGCGTTACTAATACCCACGTTACCTAAATATACAACAGGCACACTATATTAATGATCTATCTATCCCTATAGAAGATAGATAGCAATTCAAGGGTTGATTATAAGTGAGAGATATACAGAGAGATATACAGAGAGATATACAGAGAGATATAGAGGGAGATATAGAGGGAGATATAGAGGGAGATATAGAGAGAGATATAGACAGAGATATTGGATGATACTTATGCCAGATGTCGATGTCCTATATCATCATGCGTCCAGGTAGAAAAAAGAGCGAGCTCTTGTGTCTCAGTTCATTTTAACCTGTCCCTCAGCTGTGCACGTGACGGACACACCTCCTCATCCGTGCACTTCTGACAGGGTTGTAAGGGTGCACGCTCACCATGAACTATATTGAAATGAGGTATCTTCTGCCACTATAGATTGGCAAACAATGGGAATAGTCATGTCTACCTATCACCTCAGACATCTTGGCTGCTGTGGACTGTTAGAAGAAGGGGTGAGAATAACCCTTTGTGCCAGCAGCCTGTAGATCTTTGATATTTAAATTAAGAGTCTTATCTGATAGCTTCCCACACTGAAATGCAAGAATGGACATCTTCTGATATGGTAATTAACCATGTCAGTAGAACAGATTTCCATCAGATACAACTGAATTGGTCAATGTTATAACTAAAATATGAAGGGTCTATTAAACCAATGTGGGCATAAATATAGATATATACACATACATGCCCACAAAGAGAAATATATTTAGGTGTCATGTATTATTAATTATGCCATCACTTCCCCCTCAACAAGGTGTTTGATATAGACATCGTGAAGCAAAGACCCCATGGGTTCTTATTCAATTCCTCCACAAATCTCATGACTTTATCCTCTGAACCCTTCCAGATGAAGAACAAGTCAGCGATGAACCTATGATAGAAGATTATATGTTCACTGGCAAGGGGGGCCGCTCGATGAAGATGGACTCAAACAAGCCCATGTAGAGATTGGCGTAACTTGGAGAGAATCTTGTCCCCACCACGCTGCCCTTAGTTGTTTGTATACTATACCCTCGAATGTGAACACATTATCATTTAGGATGAAATTAGTTGCAGAGAAAATAAATTCTCTCTGTTCTTTCAGCATGGTTAAATCACCCCTTAGAAAATGCTCTGTCGCTGCTACTCCCAAACTATATCTCTTAAAATCACCATAACATGTCCTCATAGGAGTATCCCTCATGAATTAGTGATATGCACACACCAAGTACCACAAATTAACTTCTTTATTGATTAAAAGTTTATACAAAAATTAAATTCTTATCCAGGTACCAGAAATAATGAGCTCATTATTTCAGGTACCTGGATAAGAATTTAAATTTTGTTTAAAATTTTATTCAATAAAGAAGTTAATTTGTAGTACTTGGTGTGTGTATATCAATAATTCATCAGGGATACTCCTATGGAGGACATCTTAAGGCAATTTTAAGAGATATTGTTAGAACAGTGAAGCACAGAAAGGATGGATTGGACATTTGTGTTCATAGTCCCAAACTATGGCCTGTTCCACACCTCTGCGCCTGGCCACATCTCCTGCACCAGCCTGGTCGTGCTGGCGCAGGTGCAGGCACAGAGGTGAATTGTGGCACTGTGGGGCCGCGTTTACAGCTTCTGTAAACGCATACTAGTGCCCCCTGTGCGCTCGGCTGCGCTCGGTGCCCCCATTATCTCCTATGGCCGAGCACAGCCGAGCGTGCTCTCTGTATACTCTGAACTGCAAGTGAAAGTGGCCGAGTGCATGGCGCATGCGCCTGGTCAGATGCTCCCGGAAACGCCCAAATTGGGTATTGAAACATTAGCACCAGCAATGTAACTATCAAGACGAATTTCTTGGAGTCTTTTGACCAACTTTTAAACTAGCCGATCCACCGGCATAACTGAAGTACAAGTCTGGCACATAGTGAGCGACTGAAGAGGATGGTGCAGTATCCAGATCTCAAAATCCATGCTATAAGGGGGGTTGAATCCTTTTGCATTTTTTGCTTCTAAAATAGAGGAGTGTCCTGAGCTCTTCCATCATGCTTTGGAGGTTTTGCCATGCCCGGTAGGCAGCATTCTCTCAGATCACGTCTTCAGCGATGCTAGGGTTGTCCTGACAGATAAGCGCATTAAGTTGTCTCCAGAAAGTTTAGACTGCCTAACTTACATAAATATGAACAAGTCATGGATCTCCAATGATTTTTCCACCCCAGTGGCAGACTGCTCAGAGTAGGTGATGTACTTTTCAGTGTGCTGCATTGATCTTGCCATTATACAATTTTTATTCTGGGTCAATTGATGCCACTTTGGTAGTATCTGACCCTAATTTTTTAAAATGTGGAGACTCTTTCTTGATGTCTTTTTGTTTTTTGAATGTAGCCTTAGACCCTTTGCCATGCATGCAGCCTGCACCATTATACATTTTTTTTTATCTGGGTCAATTGATGCGTCTTTGGTGATATCTGGCCCTAAATTTTTTAAATGTTGAGACTTTTCTTGGGGTCTCTTTCTTATATGTTTCCTGAATTTAGCAGGGCTCTCTTTATTATTATTATTATTATTATTATTTATTTATTTATTTATTTATTTATTGATATAGCGCCATAATATTCTAGGGCACTTTACATGTTAAGAGGGCAGACTAGGACAAGTACCATAATAACCATACAAGTAACAATGGCTGTGGACAATTCTAACATACAGATACAATAGGGGAGAAGATCCTGTCCGTGAGGATTCACAGTCTCTTTGCACTCTGCCTGCATCTGAAGCTTGAAATACTTGGCCAGGCCTTGTCCCGTGCATCCTAATGAAAATTTTAACTCTGGGTAATAGATGCCATTTTTTCTAGTGTCTGTCCCTAATTTGAGCTGTGTTTGGCAGCTTTTGGGCCACTTTTAAGGTGTTTTCTAGGCCCTTGATTTTGCCTCCCATTGATTTAAATAGGGTTTGGATGTTCGTCAAACTGTTAGTCCAAAAATTTGGGCAACATTACCCATTTAGCAAAGCAAACCAACTTCAGACTTCCAAAGGTTATCTCATCTTTACGTGTGTGTGGTGAGAGGATATCAGGAGAACACAAAAATGTTTTGTGCACACCAGAGACGAGCTATGGGGAGATTAGCACAGAGAAGTATTAAAAGGACAAGTTGGTAATATCATTTTTATTAGAATTTTATTGGCAAGGTGTATTATATAATCTGAAAGTTAAACAGCTGAATCTGAACCATGCTATTGAGCATAAATATAGAAGACATTAGCATAAATAGATACCTTGAATTGATACTAGATTTAAGGATACGTTAGTGTGCAATACATATTCTAAATTTCAATTACTGTCTCTGTATGTTAATCAGTTAACAATCTCTGACACCCGATTTAAATAGAATCTTTGTACATTTTGTACAGACAGCTATATACACTATTTTGGATATATAAAGCCATTTCACTTTTCTCTTGGGTACTATTTGTGGAAAATGCTTCACAAACATTTTACAACTAATTTACAGCAGAAGTGTTTTCAAATGGAATGATTTGCATATGTTCCCTGCAATTATTTTGGCAAATGTTCCTTGCTAATGTTATAAAAAGTAATTTTAACCTACTTGACAAAAAATGCAATCATGCAAATAGATAACAGCTCATAATCACAACGCTCAACCTTAGAGATGAATGATGAAAACATACACATATTCATCAGCACACTAATAGAGATGTCTCCACTTCAGAACTATGCAGATCCTTACAGCTATATTGCTTTTTTTCTTGGGAAAAAATAAGGAGTTTCCTTGGGAATTAACAGTTCAAAAATATCCAGAAAGGCAATCTTCATCTTTTAATTATGCAATGTGAAGAAAGCAGATGTATGAACTTTCTGACAGATGTATAATTCTAATGTACTGTAGATTGGTGACAGGCATTTTCTCCTGCCATAAGAACTCTCATTAATTTGGAAATTCCTCCACAAGAGATGAGTGATTTGGACCAAATAATCGTCTGGTAAATGCTTTTGCTTTTCATATATATTTTATAGATTGGCACAAGTCCGGAATGTTGTTCTCATTCTGTGGATTGCAGGGCACTGTTACTATTTTAATGTATCTGTATCCTTAGAATGAGGATGAATATACTCAACATTGAAATTGCAGCCCTGAGAAGGAAATGTTGTGGAATTCTGGAAATTAGAGGATCAATAGTCATGATAATGATATGCAAGTGATAGAAAAATGAGGGCAACATTTACAATGTCAACCTATTTAGCATTAAAAGTGTTACACACCAAAATACTTGCACTTACATGCCTTGGCTGCTATCAATGTGGTTATTACTGATTGTTTGAAGATATTTCTGCCTCACCTAATCCACAGAGGCATGCTAATCATCAATTTTCACTGATGGAAGATAACTTTGCAGTTGACGACTACTGATGTCCCAGAAGTGCTTGATGAAAACAAGTTTATAATTACATAATAGAATAGATTATCACATAGATAATGGCAATACTTGGTACAAGCTGCAATCACTTTTTTTCCAGTGGTGCACCGGCGCTGAACATTTGTGGAGAAAACCACACTTGGCAGAAGACTTTGCTGACTGTAAATAGGTTTATGCTCATAACATGCATATCATCTTGCCAAACAAGCCTACTTTACCACCTCACTACCCAATAAAACTATCTTTTGTATTTTCAAACATTGGTTATGAAATGAGCCATTTCTTAGTATTTTTGAGCTTCTCAATTCAAATCTGACAAAGAAAACTTAGTTGGCTCTTGCTTCAATGATATCTAAGACAAGGGTCACACATGTTATGCGTTTTTTAGGTGTTTTTTGGCCACCTGTGTTTTTGCTGTTAGTTTGGGGCCCCCTTAAAACGCCCTTAAAAACCATGCCTTTTGTTTAAAAACGCATGCAAAAACTCATGCAAAAACGAATGTCCATTTTGACACTTTCAAAAACACATGCGTTTCCCATAGGGCCCCATGTTACAAAAACGCATGCGTTTTTGAAAAAGCACCAAGAAATACTGTTTGCTATGTTTTTGGGTGCGTTTTTCAAAAAATGGTGCATCATGCAGTATTTTTTGGTGCTGAGCCAAAAACGCACCCAAAAACGCATGGTACATTTACACATGCGTTTTTGCTATTAGGGCATGCGTTTTTTGCATGGGGGCCTATGGATGCATTTTTACATGCGTTTTCAAAAAAGCATGTCTCTAAAAACGCATGTAAAATCTGCAAGTGTGACCCTAGCCTAAAACAGTTTTCCATTTACTGCTACATATGTATATAAAAGTTTCAGTACTTTGAGAGATTATAATTTTGCAAACCTAGTGATGCAGAATATTTTGTGATACCAACTTTCTGGTATTTATTGTTGAGGACATTTAGCAACAATTCAAATAACTAAAACATTTCTAAACACTGTTACAAATAAGAAACAGTTACTGAAGTTGCCCAACAAAATTTGGTCCTCTTTTTTGCTTGTCTCTTGTACTCTTGCATTAAATCATCTCTTACACTTGTCCAGCAGTAATCTGCAAGTAATGATGGATCCAATTTACATTGATATATTTGCTCCATAGCCACAATATCTTGGTGAGATCTCTCACCATACTTGTTGCTCACTGCTCAGTTTCGTGAGAAGAAATCTTGATGTAACTGTATGAAATTAATATTTAACGACTCCTTTATAAAGTTCTTCATTAAGCACAACTTAATATGCAATGAAGGTAACAAAATCTTATGTGGGTCTACAAGTCATGGAAATAAGACTTTTCTACTCCCAGACTTAAGTGAATGTTGGAGACGCCAGTCTTTTTTATTGTAGTCATATTCTTCTGCACGAACTTAAACAGAAATCAGCAGAACTTTGTGTATTCAACCTTGAAACCAAGTAAGAGGGCAATCTACTATAAGTGACTACACAGGGGCCACAAATGTTGGTAATAGTTGAGGCACCTTAAAAGCTGTTTTACGTTATCATAGGTTTCTTTCATGTGGACTGCATAACCAACTGAAATAGAAGGTAGCGCATTGCCATTATGCAATAAGGTTATGTTCCCCAAGTTGCAGATTTAGTTCAAATTGTGTTGTGTCGTTGGTGCATAATACTGCATGAAATCTGCAGCACAGTGTAGGGTAAGCAAAGTGTATGGAAAATGAGGAGACCTGTACTATGAGACGGAGACCACAGTGGAAAAGCTGCGATTTTAGCTTGGCAAAATCTGCAGCATGCTAATTATTGCTGCAAATTGTTCCACCAACAGCACATCACTTCCCAATACAAGAGCTACCATTCCATTTCTTGTCTCTCTCTCTCTCTCTCTTTCTCTTCAGTAGACCACAAATATGGATTCAGCAGACTCTAGAAGACAAGATAATACAGAGATGCACCATATACATAGCAAAAATAATGCACCGTTGCACAGACAATTTTATGACCTATTTTTCTGCAGATGCTTATTTCTGGCAGCAGTTAATCTCCACCTTTTTTTCCTTGTCGGCACATAGTCCTTTTTTTGTATTAGTATTTATTATTATACATATACAACAGTTATACACAGCAAATAAGATCATTATGCTGAATTTTGTATTAAATCACTAGTTGGACACTTTCCAAGGATCTAGGACTGCGTGGTTGGCGTATGGTGCGTGCAGAGCCCAGTAGGCTGGCCTTTTGCAGATAACAGATTATTTTGTCAACTCCAATTGTTTTCAAGTGCTGGCCAAGGTTTTTAGGCACCGTTAATGTACCGATTATCACTGGGACCACCTTCACTGACTTGTGCCAGAGCCTTTGTAGTTCGATCTTTAAATCTTCATAAAGCCTTTGCTTGTAGTCTGTCTGCATGATCTTCTTGTAGCAGCTTAGTATATGATCTATTGTTTCATCTGCTTCCTTGCACAGTCGACATTTGGAGTCTGTAGTTGATTTTTCAATTCTGGCTTTAATTTCATTTGTGCGAATGGCTTCCTCTTGGGCTGCTAGAATTAAGCTCTCTGTTTCCTTTTTTAATATTCCATTACTAAACCACAACCGGTTCTTTTCCTTGTCGACTTTACCTTCAATTTTCTCGAATTGTCCGTGCAGAGCTTTCTTTTGCCAGTTTTCTCTTCTGTTTTGTACTGCGTTATTATGGTATTCACTTTTTGTCAGTTGTACTTTAAGCAGTTTTCTGCTGTTTACTTCTGTGGCGCCCCGCACCGAGTGCATCACAGGAGGGTATTGCAGCCACAAAAGTAGCAGCAATATTCTCTGACCCAGCAGTCACACAGTTAACTCAGAGATCCATACCCTACATGCATCACCTAGCATAGAGGGCCAATCAGGACCTGGTGGGTGGAGTGTAAGGGTAGTGTGTAGTGGAAAGTTTAGCACAATTAGAGAGAAGAGTCAAGAGTCGAGGATTGTAACAGCAACGTAGAAGACCTCCTGCAGAATCCCAGATCTGCAACCTAGGAGAGGGGGTTGCACAGTTTCGTGCGGCCCCCTGGCCACCTTTTACTGGCCATCTCCCTACCGTCACCACGTTGAGCACCATTACTCCCGGTGCATTACCTGCTGGCAAGAAGCTCTACAAGACCTCTGGGTGAGACTAATCGAGACCGTAGAGTGGACGATCCGCAGCTGGAGCACGAGCTTGGGCAGCAGACTACATCGTGCGATGCACCAGAGCCGCTCGGGTGCAACCACTCCAGGACCGGACGACATCTCGAGTTTCAGCACCGCTGAGGGTGTATGTACGGAAGTGTTTGTGGGGTGTCGTGATGTGGAGTCGCACCTACCAAGAGGGCATCCAAACCGTGACTGGTATAGAGGGGACATTGTAACCTATGAGCGATATGTATGCTGTGATGGGTGGTTCGCTATACGGGTCCGGAACCCTGCCCTCCATAAGTGACTCTGTTGTTTGAACTTTGCAAGAGACTTCTTCCTGTTTGGTAAATAACACCGCGACTTGGCGGCTATAGCCTGGACTCAAACTAAGGACAGCTGACCGCCCACCGGGTCCGCGCAAAGTGTTTCCCTGTTTATTTTGCTCGCAACATCTTAAGCAAATCTTTCCCTGTTAATAAAAGTGCACCTTTTATGCCTGTTATAAAAATGTAAAAATCTCTGTAATGTTTGGGTAGCGTGACACTTGGGGACAAGCGTATTTCACCAAGGGGGAGTGTGGCGCCCCGCACACAGGAGGGTATTGCAGCCACAAAAGCAGCAGCAATATTCTCTGACCCAGCAGTCACACAGTTAACTCAGAGATCCATACCCTACATGCACCACCTAGCATAGAGGGCCAATCAGGTCCTGGTGGGTGGAGTGTAAGGGTAGTGTGTAGTGGAAAGTTTAGCACAATTAGAGAGAAGAGTCAAGAGTCGGGGATTGTAACAGCAACGTAGAAGACCTCCTGCAGAATCCCAGCTCTGCAACCTAGGAGAGGGGGTTGCACAGTTTCGTGCGGCCCCCTGGCCACCTTTTACCGGCCATCTCCCTACCGTCACCACGGTTGAGCACCATTTATCCCGGTGCATTACCAACCGAACTACGGGTATCAAAATGTGGGCTCAAAATCATCCCGTGCCCATCTACAGCCGGTTTGCTGGTACCGAAGCTAGCAGTAGTCCAGCTCTGCTATGCGAACCAGAGGAGTGGAGGGATCGCTTTACAGGAGCATCCCACCATCGCCAAATCCAGTCGTCTAACCAGCGGTGTATCCACCAAGGGACCCAAGGCTCCCCAAAGCATCTGGAACGTATACCCCGGATAGGGCATTCAAGGAGCCTCCCTGTACCCGATCTGGTATTCCTGGGCGACAACGGCACAGTACTTAGAATGGAGGAACACCGCGGATCTCTGAGAACACACTGGTCATTGCTGAGTCCACCCGGTCCACTACCTACAGACTGTATACCATGTATTGCCTGCTGGTTACAGTAAAGAACCTGCTACAGAGACTTACAGTGTCCGTGCCTTCTTATGAACTGCTTATCCGCGCACTAAGGTAACCGCAGCTGCCTCACAACGTCTTGTGCAGCTTCTGGCTCCGGGGATCACCGCTCAGCCTGTGGGGAGCGTTCCATCTTGCTGCATTCCATCCCCCGGAGGCCCCGCAGCGTCGGTACAATTACTGAATCTCTCATAGGTGCCGTCACGAAACAATTAACCCCTTAATCTGTTCCCACAAGACGTCTCATCACTTTTGATCTGCACCACCGTCCCCACTGCCGGCAGGCGTGGTCCACCCGTGACAAGGAGGAAGAAGCAAACGCCTGTCTAAACCGGAGTCCCGGCCACGGTGAGTCACTTCCATTAAGGCTTGTTCTCCACTATCATTCACATAATCTGCCAGTGCATGTTTCTCTTCTTCTACAGTTTGCTTCACTTGCAAAAGCTCTCTGCCTCCTGATTTTCTTGGCAGGTAAAGTCTGTCAAAATCACTACGTGGATGCAATGAGTTGTGGATTTTCATCAGTTTTCTTGTTTTTCTGTCCAGATCATCCAACTCTACCTGTGTCCAGTTCACAATTCCAGCAGTATATCTACTGACAAGAACAGCCTAGGTGTTTATGGCCTTGATGGTATTCCCACCATTCAATTTGCTCTTGAACATTTTCCTGACTCTTTGGACATATTCCTTACTAACAACATTTTTCACTTGTCCGTGCTTGATGTTATCCAGCTGTAACATGCCCAGGTATTTGTAGGCTTCAGGCTGGTGGAATTTTATGGTTTGTACATTAGGCATTTCTATGCCTTTACTGTCAATTATTTTCTCTTTCTTCAATGCCACTGTGGCACATTTGTGCAGGCCAAACTCCATACTAATGTCTTTACTAAAAATTCTAACATTGTTGTTCAGAGACTGGATCTTGGATTCAGACTTTCCATACAACTTTAAATCATCCATGTACAGCATGTGAGACATTTTTGGTGAATTCCTGGCAATTTGAGCGCTTAAGTTAGCTTTTTGCAGATTTAATGATAGTGGAATCATTGCAATGATAAACAACAGTGGTAACAACGAATCCCCCTTGAAAATTGCTCTCTTGATGTTGACTATTCCATTGCTTTGCTTGCCCACAAACAACTCAGTTTTCCAGTGTTCCATTGCATTTTCAATGAATCTGCCAATATTTCCACAAACCTTGATAACATCCAGAGACTTGATGATCCAACTGTGTGGCAGTAAGTCGAATGCTGTTTGTAATCTACCCAAATTTTATATAGATTTGTTTCATGACTTTTACAGTTCTTCAGCATCATTTTGTCAATCAAGAGTTGAGCTTTGGTGCCTCTGCTTTTTTTTTTTATTGCCTTTTTGTTCTACTGTCAAGATGTTATTTGTCTCCAGGTAATCCGGGATTTTGCCAGCTATTATGCCAATTAACAGTTTAAACATTGTAGGCAAACACATTATTGGTCTGTAATTTCCTAGTGTTGTCCCTTTTACTGGATCTTTCTGTAATAATAATAATTATTATTTTATTATTATTATGCATTTATTTATTTTTGGAGAACAAACTTTTATTATTGCAGAGAGTCAGCAGCATGCGAGGCCATCTTTTCTACAGTTATGTGATAGCAATTCATACAAAAAAGAAATGGCGATTACATCCTTTACACCATACTATTGATATTGCTTCTTGAAAATGTGCATTCATTATTTCATTTTATTCCATATGTTTACTATACAGATTTTTGTGATGTGCACAGGTGTGTTATATGTATCATTGAAGCTTAAGTTGTCCATTATAGATGAATTGGTGAATTGTTGGTGACCTGAATAAACTTATTTGTTATGATTATTTTTCCACCAAATATGTCAGGCTTCAATAATCACTGCACCTAACCGCAACCCAGTTGTTACCTTGTGGCTGTGGGAATTGGATTTGTGAGTGACATTACTTTTGCAGCCCACCTAACCCCATGGAAGGGTTAATAAGAAGCTAGGCAACAAGACTGTGTAAACATTAATATCCTGTAGTGATTGTTTCTGTCTGACTCCTGTATGCTGTAATGGGACAAAATGCCGATATGCCCGTGCTGCCAACAGGAATCACCAAGAAACAAAGAGTTAACTGGGCAGATTTTACTTTATTCTATCCTATGCGTTTCAGAGCCTCTATCTGAGCTCCTTCCTCAGGGACATCTGTCTGACTCCTGGCATTGGATAATGCGGGCCCTTAGGCAAACCAAACGGGCTTCACAATGGAGCCATGATATATCCATTACATCTAGCACAATACTGTGGCTCTCACGACGCAGCTATTGTTACAAGCACTGATGCAACTGAGGTTATCTCAGGTCACAAAGCACACAGCAGGATTCCCTGCTGCGTGATACCCACTGGCTTTACTTTGGCTGACAATTAAAGTACAGGAAGCTCATAAATTTTTTCATTATTTAAAGAAAAAATGTAAAAAAAATGCGTAGGCTCCCATCATTTTTTGATTGCCAGCCAGGTAAAACCAGGCATCTGGGGGCTGGGATTCTAAGGGTGGTAAGGCCCAAGCGTTCTGGGCACCCACACTAAAAACCTCAGCCCGCAGCGACCCTTGGTGCATTCATCATAGCGCTATTTCCAGGCGCTTTAACCAGCTCATCAAGTAGCCCTGGTGCTGGTGGCACACTGGGTAATAATGGGGTTTGTATTCTCAACTTTGTATTCTCAGCTGGTACCAAGCCCAAAATTTGTGGTGTCATGCAAAATTAGACATGGCCACCATGAATTTCTAGTAAAAAGTTAAAAAAAAAAAAAGAAATGTATTTTTATTAGAAATAAAACAAAAAACACATTTAGAGATTCCATCTTTATTAAAAAGAAAAAAATCCTCAGTCCGACGTAGTCCACAGGGACAGCTCTGCTACATCGCTCTGTATAGACAAGTATCTATACATAGCAAGAAGCAGGCTGAAACCGACAGTGACAGTCAAAGTTCAATCGAGTTCATGGCTTAGGCCATGAACTTGGGCGAACCCTGACATCACTGTGAAAAACGGCCGAAAACAACCGAATGCTGAGCAGTGAAGTGAATAACCTCCGAAGCTAATGAGCAGCCCCGGAAGTAGAAGAGACCGGGAGACAGTGGATAGAGGATGCGTTGCTGGATCAGTAAGTATAATCATAATGTTTATTATTAATTATGTGCTTTATTTTACTGCCCCTAGACCTGAACGTGACCCAAACAGTAACAAGGATTTCCCATGCATGAACACTATGTGTTCAATACGAGTCCAGAACTTTACAGTTAGGGTTCGCACATCACTACTCATCTCTTTTTCTGCAGCCAAAATGCAGGTTGAGACTTTCCTTTATCAAGTAGTCAAGTTTCTCCTTTGTGAAGCAAAAGTGGCATATCTATAAAATCATATAAAAATATGTCAATATACTAATAAACTAAGCTAAGAAATCTTAAAACTTTAAACATTACACAGAAAACTATTGCAAAAGTAGGTAAAGAAACTGTAATTAGGATTTTGTCATCAGAGCTGAATTAGCGTTGTTTGATTGGTCACTCTAAAGCGGCCGTCACACGTGAAGATCTAGCTAACGATGTCGTAGACGATGCCAGATTTGCATATCGTCCGAACGACGTGTGAGATCGTTCATCACAACGCTACACCCACAGACATCGCTCAGACGATTCTCCGATGCAGCGATCCAGCGATCGCCTGAGCGATGCACTTATCCTCTGTGGACATCGTTCAGCAAAGAGTCACACAGAAATCTCCTAAACGATGTTGTTGCAAATGTGGGCGTCTTCCAATGTTTAATTGGAGCACATAGGCGTGGTACATGGTCTCCAAGCGGCGCCCCTCACTACACCATTGGTGGTCAGTACTGCGTCCTCATTGGTCAGATGTCCTTTCAAACATGGCGGCCTCATCTCCAGAATGTCCTGTGATGTTGGTCGCAATGTACATGTGTAAACATGATGTGCTGTACCACTGAACTAATTTTGATTGCTGAAAAGGTAGAAAACGCAATCCCCCTTGGTGCGTCGTGCAGAATTCGATCACTTATGCATTGCTCAATTCTTGTAGTGTTAAAGATCCGTTAATTATTCACCCTGTAGCGAGGTGTGTGTGCGCCATGAGTTTTTATTTCCATACGGCTGTGAAACGCATGTGTGTTTGCTGTGTGCTGTTGCTGATGTTTGATTTAGTGTGTGAGAAAGCGCATGTGTTGTCAAGCAGGATTGTGGGGAAAATGTATGACAACGCAAAGGAGGCAAAGCGCCTCTGAACATTCATTGTTCCTGGTGCCCTAATGTTTGTGTCCTTCTCTACTGTGCTTTGCAACACTTGTGTTGTGACCACCATATATGTGTGCATGTAATCCGTTATCCCACAAAAACAATGTAGCAAATAAAAAGTTCTGGGTAAAAAATCAGGGCCTTTTGGTTTATACGTTTTTGCCACAAAACGCACATTAAGCTGCCTCACCAACGTCACGGTAGGCCCTGGTCGAGACAGTCCTAACTCTGTCCCTAGGTGCTCCCAAACAAAAATGTGACCACTGTCACAAGGGCCTTTGGTGAGGTATGTGGGTCCTGGTCCCACCCGTCTCTCACAGGACCCATAAGCCGGGCCCTTCAACACAAATAACAAAAATAGTGCCAACAAGCACCAAGAAGCCAAATCCCTGGCTCATGTTACAGACAAGAGGTATGTCTGCAACACATAGCTCCCCTGAAATGGCCAAGGCCTGGCCCTCTTCAAAACCTTAAATGAAATATCCCTAAATCTGGGTATCTTTTAAAAAAAAAAAAAAACCTCTTCCGCCAAAATAAAAAGGAACACATGTCCTGCCTCCAAGCCGGAGCTGCAGGACACAGTGAAACTGTGCAATGGATAATTACCCATGGCACACTAATAATCAGGGGAGGTTGTGTTGCCAGCTCACAGCCCCTGGACCATTAAAGTACTGGCAGTACCGGTCCCTCATCTCCTGGGCCTCCTGGCGGCTGCTTCCACCCCCTAATGGTTGTAGTCCTGCCATCTGTGGGGCATCAGCACGCCAGCCCCCCAACACCACCTCACCATTGCTGGAGTCAATGCGGTCCTCAAAGTTGGGTGGAGTGTAGGCCTGGCGATCCCGGCGTCTCAGAAAATTGTGGAGCACACAACAGGCCATAACTACAAGGTCAATCGATTCCAGTTTCATATTAATGGCCGTGTGGAAAATGCGGAAACGGCTAGCCATAATGCCAAAGGCATTCTCCACCACTCGTCGTGCCCGGGAAAGCCTATAATTGAAAATGCGTTGTTCGGCATTTAGGTGTCTCTGGGGGTATGGCTTTATCAAATTAGGATGGAGCGGAAAGGCCTCATCTGCCAGGAACACAAAGTTCATGTTTCCACAGGTGCGATTGGTGGGTGGTAAATTGAGACGTCCAGTTTTCAGTTTTTGACCAAACGACGATTGGTCAAAATCCCCGCCATCAGACACCCTCCCATTTGTGCCCACTGACACCGACACAAATTCATAATTCGCGTTCACCACTGCCATCAATACAATACTAAAATAGCTTTTATAATTATAAAAAAAAGGAGCCACTGTTGTGGGGTTGGGTGATCCGAACATGTTTCCCATCAATGGCCCCACCACAGTTTGGGAATTGCCACTTCTGGCTGAATTCTGCGGCAGTGGCCAGCCATTCATCGGGGTTTTGCGGCAAACGCATGTAAGTGGGAGCTAGAGCCCGCAGTATAGCCTCACTTGTCTCCGGGATGAGTTGGCTAAAGGTACCTTTACACGCCGCGACGGCAGGCTGGATACATCCCGCTACAGGCTACAAATGTAGCTTGTAGCGCCAATGTAGCCCGTCGTAGCGGCGTCTGAAGACGTGACGATACAGCCGGCAACAGATACATCTGTTTCCTAGCTCTGCTCGAAAACTGATGGCTACAACGCCGATGGTAGCGAGCTGTATCGGCGTGTAAAGAAGCAACGGAAGGGAACTCGGGACAGCCTGCGATGTAGCTGCAATGTAGCTAAGGCGTGACCCTGGCTCCGTGTTACCGCGTCCCATGTGCGATCATTGGTGGAAGCTGCTGCATGACGATTGGTAGTCGCTGCATAGGGAGGCATATTTAAGGAGCTGACGAGTCACACTACACAATCGCTCGAGCGTGCTGTATTACTCAGCCTCCTGCGTTGCCTGCCCAATCAGGATGTTATTGCTTCGTCCTATCAGCGTACGAACGGCTCGTAATCCACAATTGTGGCACGCCTATGTGCTGGCCCTGCTGCACCAGGTACACCCATAGTAGCTGGTTATAGCGGTGTGTAAATGAGCTACAGCTGGCTACTTGAGATGTAGCTAGCTATAGATGTAGCGTAGCGCATCTTGTCGCGGCGTGTAAAGGTGATGCGTTGACCGTTTGTAACCATTTGAGCGTGCTCGTGCACGTGAAGTAGCGGGATGTATCCAGCCTGCCGTCGCGGCGTGTAAAGGTACCTTAAGGAGGGGACGTGATATGGCAGACGAGTACACCAAGTCCTGCATGGTGCGACCTGTTGCGAGAAACCGCAGTGTGGCAGCCAACCTCTCCTCCGCAGGCACTGCTGGACGCATAACTGTATCCTGACGTCTGATGAGCGGGCACACTGCTGTCAACAAGATCTGAAAGGTCTCATCTGTCATCCGGAGGAAATTTTGGAAGTCACGTGGGAAGTCGTCCCGAAGTTGGTGCAGAAGGCGAATGTAGGAATGCTGATCGCGCTGCTGCAGCCACTCCCTGGCCCAGATGCGTCGTGGTCTCCTCCGGCGTCTCTCCACCCTCTCATCCTCCACACGTGCTGCCTGCACCAGCAAAGCAGCCCCCAACACGGCTCGTTGATCTGGATTCATGCTGTTTAGAGGCAAAAGTATGTTTACTATGGGGCCTACGCACAAAGGTGCTTTTACCACAATGTGAACATCCAAACTGAAACGACTAAAGGAGCATGACATTGGCAAAATATGTACACGTCCAGTACACATGTTGAAAACATGTACTAAAACCCAACAACACCTACAGTATCAATGAAGGTGTTGAGGAAGGCCACATGTTTTTACACGGATAAATGCCTTGCCCAACAAAATACAATACACAAAAAGCCCTACACACATTGAGATCACAACCAACATCACACTTTCTACATCATGAACAACGCAAACACCTGGAACATCAGACACATGGAGGACCATATGTATGCAAAAAGGTACACTACACACACACAATCATAACTCACATGCAGTGGTCGCTGAGATGGGTGTCACTCCAATGTCAAGTCACCGAAAATACGAACTATGTCCCAATGACTCCAATGCAACAAGGCAATGCTTCAGTCCTTGTATTTTGCTATTTAACGACAAATGTAAACCAAAACAAAAGAAAAAACATCATGGAAACAGCAGAGGGGGGGCAAGAACACAAACCCCGTCATATCTCTTTTGACAACGCTATAGTTACCCCCCTTCACAATGTTTCACATGGTGACTCCCCAAGTACATACCGGCAGCAACTCCGCAGCAAAGACATTGTGCATCTGCAGGAAACTCTATATATACACGGCCGAGCCAATGACAAGGCGAGACGTCCCCCTACCAGGCGTGTCTCCTCAACGATAAACCATACACCCACACGATGTTACGCCCTCCAAACAGGCGTGGTGAACCATTGAGCCACACACAACGCCGGGGCTATGTTTCACGGCAGGCATGGCAGAAACCGCATGAACACACCCAGCGCAGCAGTTACGTCATGTACCAGGCGTGGTAATTGCGATGTCTATGCATATCGCACCTGTTATGTCCAACAGCTGCCTGATCAATTTGGATAAATAGTGCACTGTGAACATGTGTGTTGGAGCTGCTGTTTTGTGTGTCCCTTGACACAAGTGGGAGAGACAGCAGCCAGCCGGGCAGCATATTTTTTGCTTTCCTAAGTGTCAACAGTAACCACACTGTGTTGGATTAAGTCAAGGTATGTTCACATCATATGATGAGACTGACCCATCTAAACTGAAGGTTATTATATGTTACTCCAGGCACAAAGTTTGTACTGTCACTGTCACAACAGCACACATCCCAGTGACTTGACCAACATTCTTGGTATAAGCAAGTGTGGTGTTGTGTTATTGAGCGGGGGCTTTTCAAATAGATCATGGCAGGTGACTTTTCAACCTGTGGCTGTTATTTTACACATGGTTTGGACCATGTGCCACAGTGATTGTTACTGATTGCATTTGTTTTTATTTTTGCAGATGCCCCGGCCAAACAGGGAATACATCAGTGCCCTGATTGAGGCGTACAGGGAGAACCCCTGCCTCTGGCAAACTCGGGCTGTAGGCTACACGAACAGGGCCCTCCGTAATGCGGCTTATGAGAGGCTCCTGGTGGTGGCCCGCCAATATCTGCCAGACCAGGACCTCGACGTGGACTATATAAAGAAAAAAATACAGCACCTTAAGACCGTCTTCCGGCAAGGAGCATAAAAAAGTGACCCAGTCCCGCCGGTCAGGCATGGCAGCGGGGGATCTATACACCCCAACGCTGTGGTATTATGACCAGCTCCTCTTCACCATGGAGCAGCAGGAGCCACGGCCACCACTCGACAGCAACGAGTTTGCCGAGCCCCAAGAGCCCAATGTTGTGGATGCCGTGGAGGGGGCAAATGTAAGTCGATCACCTAGACCAATCTTTCAAAATGCTCACATAAAAGAAACATTCGTGCCCAAAATCTCAGCCAAGTTTGAAATGTAGAGAAGGCAACCATAGACCCCATGGTCCTCCCATCTTGATTAAGGCGTTTCAAAACACCTCCAATGTTGGCAAGCAAGCGATTAGCACACAGGTAGTGAGTGTTGTGTTATTGGCCAAAGCTGTAAGGCCCTGTCATGGACTTTGCTAGGACATCAGGCACAATGTGGGTTAGTCACATACATGTAACTTGATCCTTTCGTGCAAAATGACCACCTAAAATGTAATGGCATGTGTGCTCATGTGTTCTTCCTTTCAACTTGTAGGATCCGCTTGAAGGTCCCTCTTCCGGGTCGGTGGCGGAGTCGCCGGACCAGCCTCCATCTCAGGCGCATGAAGAGGGTGCGTCAGCGCCCAGCCGTCCCCCGATGCAGTTTTCCCGGGCCCGGGCCCGGCCACGCCATGCACCCCAAAGCTCAGGGCCGGACCTGGTCGCACTGGCCGAGCAAGTCCTGACCCAGCAGGTTCGTGAGCCACAATGCCCCTTTGCTTCTGTGGTGGCTGAGCGTCTCCCCACGTTTACCCAGGAGCAAAGGGAGCATTGTGAGCGCGTGATCCTGCTGGTGATGGACCAGGCCCGTTTGGGTAATTTAACCGCTGCTTCAACCTTCCCTCCTCCCCTTCCCCAGCCACCAGCAAACCCACCCGCCTGGCAGTACATGGACCCTCCGCCCCATGTTCAGCAGGCACCACCACCTGCCCAAGGCCAGGCCATGCCTCTCAGAGGGCCTTTGCAACAACCACAGCGCCCGGCCAACCCATTCTACCCAGAAGGGGATAATTATTTTCTGCCTCATTTTCTGAATTTGTAGCTTTCAGTTTTCATGGCTTCTTTGCCTTTTTTTTTTTTGGTTCTATTGCCCCGCTAATTGCCCATTACCTACTCTTTATGTTTTTGTTGTTTGTGCCCTTAGTGCGACAATAGCACTTGTCTTTATGTTGATCAAATAGTGTCATTATTTTCTTTAAAACATTGTTGTGGACGGACATTCCGGATTTCGTTTTAAAATAAATATATTTTTTGTTCACACACGTTAAATATGTTGTCCCTGATTTTGGCATGGTGTTTGCAAGTTAACCATTAAAATGTTTGCCGCTGACCAGGTATAGTAGGCCACATGATGGATCCAGCAACACGTACATATGTAGAGGGCAATTATATTTAAACCTTAGGTATGCAGCATTAGCCTTCACTACTTATTGGTGTACCCCCAAGGTCGCAGAGGTGTCCTTATCATCATTGTATGTTGTCTACAACATGGGACACTATTAATGGTGGCAGGCTTCAACAGCTGTCAGATCTGAAAGTCTACATCCACATTTATGCTTGATGGTGTAACAGCATTGGGCAACTTTTCATATTACTTTCATAATAAAGGTTGGGTGGTTGGTGCACAGACGGCATGCTGACAATGTGCACCTTGTCTTACAACATGCGTTATGGATCCCTTCCTCTACCTCAACCGGTTGAGGCTATTATTTGGCCATGATGCCCCTAAAGACCAGCAGACACCTGCCATAACATGGATTTAATTGGTTCCGTTTAGAAAGACACTGACTTAACAGATTGTGTTTCGACATTTATTTCGTTTTATAAAAGGGGCAATACCAAGCACAACAAGGACGCATTTGTGTTGCAGTGTAGGAAGAACCACAACTGGCTTGGGAGTGTCAAAATATTGGACACTATAAGAAAAGAGCCCAACATGGTAGGGCCAACACATTACATATGGTCCAAATATTGGACACTATAAGAAAAGAGCCCAACAGGGGCAAAAAACAAAAAAACATAATGCCAACATGGCAGAACAACAATATTTGGGTATCCAACATGGACAACACTCCGTCATGTCCGCATGGAGCATTAGAGGGTCCCATTCCATCACCCTTATGGGAGCCCTCCATCTTGTTGCTGGCGGCCACCAAGCATGTACAGTAGGCGGCCCAGCTCTTGCAGATGCTGGTGAATGGCTGACTGCAGCTGGTGTAGGAACTGGATCTGTGCCTCCAAATCCTCCACGACACTAGGGACACCTGTATGTTGAGGAAGAACACTTTTACTGTGGGACCGTACATGGTTTTTTGTACAAAGCCAAAATCAATATATGGTACTTACGCTCTTGCTCCTCTCCCTCACCACTATCAGGGGTGGATGGGGATGGACTCAGACTCCATCCAGCTGACCCTGCACGTTCACCATCTGCACAAAGATATACGAAAACATATCAGTTACACCCTTGCCAACAAAACACTGTCGCTCACCAAAATCATAACTCCACTATGTAGGGTGTAGACCCCATCAATACACACTTACCACCATAGTCTGGTAAGTGTGGGGCCCGATCCTCAGCAGCCCTCGCCTCCTCCACAGGGCCAGTTGGGTGCCGCACATCATCCCCGCCTGGCTCTGGGGACATGTCCACCCCTGGGCTGGGCACAGAGTTGAAAGGCTTGGGGGTGGTGTAACGGGCGGGCTGGGGCTCTGTGGCCACATGATGTGGCCTGTTGGCAACAGAGGGCCCGGGCTGGACGGTGGCCCATCATCCCTCCCAGGCAATTCCTCTTCCTCCGCAGCATCCTGTGTTGAGGGTGGTGATGGCAGGTCGCTATCGGAGTGCAGCCAGTCCTCCCATGATGCTGCATCAGCCTCCTCATCCTCCTCATTGCTGCTGGCCGAGGGTGTTCCTTCTGGCTGCTGTAGGGGTGGGTTCTGGGGGGCAACTCCAGATGGTCCAGGCTGTTCAGCATCTTTAGAAGACGATTCCTCGGCATCTGGTTGAAAGCACAAGGTCAACGTTAGGAATAGACAGGTTTTCAACATACTGTTTTGAACTTTTCATTGTGTGCCTCTTGTCTTTAGGGCATTTTAATGAATGCCTCAACCTCAGGTTGGATGCATAGACTCATTTTGTAAGCATGTAATGTGTGTGGGACACACAATTATTTTTGCCACGAGGGACAGTACACTGGCAACATATGTGTGCATGGTTACTAAAAAACAACACATGTGCAATGTATTTTTTTCAAATGCATAGTGGAGACATTCGCCAATGTGGCTTGCTGCATGGCTGCTTTTAGCTACATTTCAAGTAATATTGTAGTTAGGTGTGCAAACGCAGGCTGGGTGTTCATTTGCACCTGTGTAGGGTGCAACATCTGTGGGCCATTGTGGCATGTGTGGCCTTTAGATGTTACCTATTTAGTGTATGATGGTCGGTAATATGTTGTGTTGTCTATTCCTTTTTCACACACGCATGTTGGCGTTGCCAATTTGTCCCCCGAAACATAACAAGTGCAGGGCTTTGATATAGCCACCCATCCATCCCTATTGCAATTGTGCCAAATTGGATGGGCACTAAATGTCATACAAGTGTACACAATCCAAATGTCTATCATTTTAAAATGCAGCCTAGAATAGGAGGATGGACAATACTTTGCCACACCCTAAACCAGCATGACACATTGGCAGCTTCCTTAATGGCTACCATTTATTGACTGGCAATATGTTATTTTGGCCATACAGCAGCATGTTGCCATATTTGGAGAATGAGCGGTTTGATTTCTAGGGCACACCATCGGCTTGGGCATAATTTGCATTCAACAATATGCATGACATGGGGCCCTATGGACCAGCTTCTGAGAAGACATTGGCGGTGTCCTTGGCCCAGAATTGGATGAAAAGACCATGGTCAGTACGTTAACACTTGGCCCAACTGGAAGGTCATTGTTCTAAAAATTAGGCAAAGGTTGCAAGTACTGTGACCGAGCACCCGCCATTTGGCAGGCCCTCACGGTTTGAGAAGAGGTGTGCCACTGCAGTACAGCACCTGTGCTGCCGTCACAGTCCCATCAACACAGTGTCCCACGTTGCCACAGCGGATATGTGACTGTGACATCAACGCAGGTCCTGGCCACAGGATCGACACCTAGGCCAAAGACATGATGGGCCAGCAACCGGCAGGTGTTTCGTGAATATCTGAGAACACACAATTTGTATTTAGCAAAGCGGGACAACAGGGAATAGGCTGCCAAGTTATGGGGGACATGAGGTGCCCACACACGGAAGAAGAGGGGTGAACACAGGGTACTTGAGGGTATCACACACAGGGTTGAACATGTGTGGCCAAGAGGTGTCAGTAGGGGCCAACATAGGGGTGTTGAGGGGATGCACCAGGGGAGACCATCTGGGACAGTCACATCAAGTGATCCTGGTGAATGTCGGTTGTGATGGATGTTTTGAA